>JAQIWG010001016.1:0-27263 GCA_034695025.1 Chamaedrilus cognettii
ATTGACATTTCATATGGCCTTAACCATCTACATGTGGCTTATGGAACTGTTTCATGAACTTGCCAGGAGGCCTAACATCTTTTGAAATTGCTTTGGACTGTTATTACTGGTGCTTATTCTAGGCCTAGGCCTACTGGTGAGCTTTTACTATTGGTGTTCGACTGTACAAACCTCTGTTCGACTGTACAAAACCCCTTGTTCGACTGTACAAGCCCGGCTTGTACAGTCGAACGCTTTTAAAATGCGCCATAAAAACTAAATTACAAAATTTCTAATGGCACTAGGAACTTAAAATAACTTGCAATAAGTGGCAAAAGGTTGCCTTTACAAGCCTGCAAAAAACCGGAACTTAATACCTCCATTTGAAAAAGTTACAGAAAAAGAACAAAAAAGCGTTCGACTGTACAAGCCCTTCCCCTACCTACTGAAAAATTCATGTTGGATTACATACATATAAAGGCTTGTTGAGATCAAGATTGAGATTGAGCTGTTACATCGACCAATCAACGTGCATGAACTACGATTAAATTTGTATTTCGTACTTGTTCAACGCGCTGATTTGCAGCCAAGTCTACAATTTGATATGCATCTTGATCTCGAGGCGTTCGTGCAATCCAACATTAAATTTTACACTATTATGCGCTCCACCTTGCATTACGCCGTTGCCTGCCGCATTGCAAACTCAGGTAATTTGTGCCTAGTTTAGGCTGCAATATTTGAAGTCCTTTCTTCCCGACCGGTAAATCAAATATCTAGGGCATGTCAATTAAAGTGATTGAAATCCAATTGATCTCAATATGGGATTTGCTCAGTTATTGTTGAGACAGTCACGGACAGATCGGCCAAGGCATAGCCATCCACATACCAATTTTAGTACCGGGCAAAGAAAATGTACCTAGATCTAACAATTATGACACACTGAAAGCATGTAAGCGCTCCAGGGTTTAGCCTACATGTCTTGATTCAAGTAGACTAGCCTATGTACATTTATATAATCAATAGCCTCTGACTATTCATTACTATTCACTACTATTGATTACTACCATTCATTATCATTTATTACTCTGTATGCACTCCAGCCTCCTGTTATACACGCAGCAAGCCTCGACGAGTCTGCCTGACATAATTACTATTCATTACTATATATTACAATTCATTACAATTCATTACTAATCACTATTATTCATTACTATTCATTACTAATCATTACTATTAATTAGGCCACCAGATGCTATTTATCTAGGGATACATACCCAGCACTGGCATCAATGCCCAGCACGGAGTGTTGAGAGGTTTTAAACATGAGATTCATCCAGGATTTCGAAATTGGGAGAGTGTTAGAGATTTTAAGGGGGGTGTGACCAAAAGTAGTTGGACAAATATGACCAAAAGTGTGCGTGTAATTACAAGTGGCAACAGGAATATGTCCACTGGCAATATAATATACTGTCACTGAAACTTTTGCCTCTCAAAATAAAGTTTGCGGGAGGGGGGGGTGCTAACAGAAATTGTTGGGACACCCCCCTCAGGGGGGATGTAAAGGTATTTTTCTATTTCTCTACACCCCCCCTAAGGGATGGTGTAGTACAACAATTTTTACACCCCCTCTACATCCCCCCTAAGGAAGTGTGTTCCAACTAAATTTTTTGGGGGGGTGTAGCTCAAAAACTGGCGGGGTATAGGGGGGGGTTAGAGGGGGGTGTTGGATAAATCTCTGTTTTAAACTGTGACCTGTGAACTCATCGCGAGGACGCTGATTTGGTATGCCATGTTATATCGAGTCTTTTTTAAACTTTAGATATCGAGCAATAAAAATAATTTCAAGCCTAATTATCGTTTCAGCCTAATCATCATTAACTTTCGAAATTGAGCAATAAAAATAATTTCAAGCCCAATTATCGTTTCAGCCTAATCATCATCTTCACTTGAATTATAACAAGAGATGAAATCATAATAAAAGTAAACTAACGTTACCTTCACGTTGCCTTCTCTGCCCAAACGATCTTCAACTGATTTCAACATGCTTAAATTTCTGTACAGCAGCAAATTAGAATTATGGAGTGAGTCTACTTTTCATTCAAGTTCCTCAATAGAATATTGTATCAACATAGCCAAGAAGTTGACAAACATACAGCAGCAAAATATATAAATTTTAAATGTTAAACTAAGTCAATACTTCACAAATATTATGGTTATGCCCTCTAATTGTGGACGAATTATAACGCTAGCTTGTAATCACCTTATAGTTACCTTGTCACCCTAATTAGTCACCCTGTTAATCACCATAAGTGTCTAACTTTTCATTGGAGCGTGAGACTTTCATTCAAGCGCAGGAGAGCAAGACATGAGCAAACATAGACCACACCCTACCTTAAATTTCCCATCTTCCTGGAGGCGAATGCTCCTAATGATTTACATGCAGCGTTGGTCCTTTGATATCTAAGTCACACCAATACAATAGAATTCAATAAGCAGAACATTCTGCAAGACATGGCATTTTTGCTGCATTTTATTTTGGCGATTTTGTCTCTCATAAATTATTATTTGATTGTACTTAATTTTTTTCACCTTTGAGGACTGCCTAGCTTCTTCAGCTTTATCTTCGCGTATGCCATTTTTGCAAGTTTGACAGATTGGCAAAATTAGCAGGAATTACTGCACAGAAAATTTAATGTTTACAGTAATCTGGACAAGGCCACTACAGAAAATAAGTTGGTAATTTTCACATGATTAACACAATAAAAGTTAATCTTATATTATATGGAAGAATGTCCGTTTGTAGGGGGGCAGGCGCTCTACTGTCTTTGTTTGACAGCGGATTGCTGTGACGTTAGGCCATGCATAGCTGTGATGTGTCGTTATGACAACGATTTGGCCCAACACAATTGTCTAAGAAATTAGTATAAGAAATATTGTAAATAGGCCTATGGCCTATAGGTCTACTGGGCTATAATAACTGTACATAGGTGTTGGTGTCTAGTCATGCTATACTGTATGATATCTGGATGTGTTGGTGTTTTGGGAGTTAAACTTTAAGGACCGTGTGTGGTAACGATGACTATTACAGTCCGGTTCAGTGCCTCGGCCTCGGCTTTACCAAGCAAAGAACCGCTCCCCTCTCTTTAGTCGCTCTTAACGACTCGCCCGGGGAGCTCTGGGCTGCGGGCGGGCGATTGCATGGCTGTGACGCGTCGGCATAAATATGGGTCGAGGTGATTAAAGGATAAGATACTAGGAGAATATGTAAGGGCCTACTGCCTGTAAAGGCCTACTGTACATGCATTAACAGTAGTCTAGGCACAGCCCTACTGTGAGTATGATAACAATTCTGGAGTCAGGAAAATATGCAAGGTGATTAAAAGATAAGGAAGCTATAGAATACTCTTTTTGGCCCTGTTGGCCTTATTGACTTAAGCTGCATTGTCATTATTGCTACTAAATGCAAGCGTCGTCTTCTCGGAGTGTGAAGGTTTTGGAAAATTGTAAAAGTTTAGGCACTCAATTTCTGTCAGAACCTCCCCCGCAGTCGTTATGCTGCACTGGAGATTTTAAAAGTTTGTTGTGAGAAAATATGCATTTTGGGTGGACCCAAAATAGACTTTTTTTGCGGGGGGGGGGGGGAGAGAGTCTCCGTTTCGCTGAGTCGTCTCACATGCATCTTCTCTAATTGAGAAGGTTCCCCTTCTCAATCATCGAGAGAAGATGGTCATCGAAACGATGGTCTCAAAACGGGGCATGAGTCACAGCAGCTAGTATATTATAATTATTATAATTACTATAATAATATTATATATATATTATTATTATTATTATCATTATAATTATTATGCTTCATAATGCAACCGTCGGCGACGATGACGCTCTCTAATACATGAGGCCGAGTTGATGAAGAAGAATGCACTACCCTATGTATTAATCCTCACAAAGAGAAAAACCGATGTGGGACGACCCAGCGAAGCGGGTCTTGGCAGCTAGTTCACTATAAAGATGAAAAATTTGGCTTGTATTGGCCTACAATTTTTAAAGAATAATACATTATTGTAGGCTAGGCATTTATTTTACTAAATGTAGCCTGAAAATCACAAATCTGTACACGTTTTAAGCTTCAAATGCATCACCTTCAACAATACCATTATAATTGTGAATCAACATATTTTTAAGCCTACATTTCACTCAAAAAAGAGGCCTAAGAATCAAACTTGCTATACATAACATTGACTTCCAGTGATGTATTAATTATAGTTAGGCTATTTAAAATTATATTCCAGGCACGGAGCACTTACGTTTCAGACACTTTGATATTTTGCAAACTTTGCTTCAACTCCGCAATAGGCCGCAGTCCCAGTCTCTGCTTCAACTCGGCAGCCTCCCTTTGTTTGGTGGTGAGGACGGACTTCAGAGCTGCGATATCTTCCTGAATCTTTATACATTAAATATATTATACCACAGGGTATCAGTGGTTTTTGTTCGAAGACCACTATTATTTAGCAGTATCAACTGTTATCAATATCAGCTCTACTGCCTCCCTTCACATTGCTCTCTAAATGGAAAGAGGCCGTAGGTCTGGAGAGCGATATGAACTAGTGAGGCATGAATAGTGATGACAAAGAATCGGAAGTTGTGGGAGAGTCGCATCCTGGGAAACCTTCAACCTGCGCTAGCACGGAAAAGTGAACGTAAAACGTCAGCGATGATGATAATGATAATCAGCCATTAATTCATTATTGACAGCACAACCACTAGCAAACTGCATTGCTTTTTGACACCTTTTCGACTATTTTGTACTATATAGCATATTATATGATGCAATGCACAATTTGTCATAATAGTCAAAACAAATTTTGACATACCGTACCGATTATTTCAATGTATGAAAATGCAACTGATTAATTTCGTCTTCTAACAGTGGAAATCGAAGCCGATGCACAAAAAAAATTTGTTAATTATTGTAGTTTAATTTTTCATAAAAATTATATTGATCAGTTCTTAAAGCAACAGGTTCACATTCAAGCGACATTTATTTTTTTTAGTTCATTTTTGTTAGCGATAGGCTATCGTTAAAAGGACAAATTAGGCTTATTAACCTTTGACAATTCTCTTCTATAGACTTCCTTGTCATCCACCACAGCAGCGCTTGTCTCCATGGAAGTTCCGAGCATCGCTGCCGCTACACTTCCTTGGTCATCGAAAACCGACCATCTCGAACAATACCTTGGTGTGTCTTTGGCACCGTTTTCTGAAAATTATCATTATACATCATGACATCCATCGTTACAATCTCAAATAGGTGCAACCAGAGCGCTGATGAAGAATCAACATACTGAAGTTAGTCAAGCATAGAAACGACTCGAATGAGTTCAGACCTATAGGCCCATCGTGCTCCAGAAGACACACAAGTTAAATCATTGCACTTGCAGGGTTTCAAGATAGGAGTCGTGAGACCAATAATTTTTTTTTGCCTAAAATAATATTGATCATAGGCTATATTATTATATATTGCCTAAATAAATTGTATATTAGTATCTTGCCTAAAATAACACGAATGATCACTATCTCCAGCACAAATTGCAGGAAACATTACCGTAGCCTGCATACAAAGAAACCAGTTTGAACCTCTGTTGTCCTGCTCCTCGCCCAATCCCCCGCTGCCTTGCCAGCTGATGACGTCACGCGATTCCTGCGGCGTTCCCAGCTTCTCTCTTCCCGGATCGAGCAGTTTGTCGGACTCCGGGGTGAAAGCCGCAGCGGACCTTCCTGTCATCTTCTCTCCAGTCATCTTCCCTACAGTCATCTTCTCTCCAGTCATCTTCTCTCCAGTCATCTTCTCTCCAGTTATCCTCTCTCCAGCCAACTCCGCGCACGCAGCCGTAACCGGACGATGAAAATTCTTCGGCAGAGATCGAGTTCTAGCAGCCTGTCCTTGACCTAAATCTGCGGAGAATTCATCCTCGGAGGACAGCTCCGAGTCCCCTGTGTAGATGAGTTTAAGGTAGGCGGGGTAGTTCTTGGCACCGTCGGCTACCAGCTTGTCGATCTTCTCTCTGGCACTCTTCTTTTGTCTCAGCTTTCGTCGCAGAGCGATGTCTTCGGCGGAGGAAGCGAGCGATGGTTCCGGGGTGTTCACAAACGAGGACATTGTTCCAATGGCTAAAGTGCACGCAAATTCGTTGATTTAGGTTAAATAATAACGTTCGATTAACGCGGCCTGGCCAACATGTGCATGTTCATATATATCACAATATGACCGTTTATAATGCAATACGCTAGACCACGCCAACCGCAGTCTATTCTATGGACTTCTCGTGTAATAACACGTGTAATAATGTCTCGGTCTATCCCTCCCTATGTTAGCCACATCAATGATTGATTTAGGTACTCATAGACTGTCTAATTGAAATAAAATCGAGTCCAGCTTGTCAACAATGAAACGACCAGCAGTAAAAGATTCCACACACGGTAATCCAATAAGCAACTCAGTTCCGCGAAATAGCCTACTCAACGCTCACAGCTGATCGGGCCGCCGCTGCTGCGCTGTCGCAGGATAAAGCTCACATATGCGGTTCACGCCGCGCTGCTGCTTCCACGCTGTGCTGCCCCGCGAATCAATACAGCATTATCTGGCTCGTCGCGCTCGCTACATTGTCCCAATGCGCAGATGCAATGTGCGCCGCAGGACGCCGTCTTCGCAGCACCGCCAGCCCCGTAGCGCGACCGTCTCAGCGGGGAAGCAAGAATTTGAGCAGGAGGGAAAACTTTTTGACGCCATGTCCACACTTTCACTTTTCCCCCGGATCAAACTCACGAGCGAGGGGGGGCGGGCGTGCTGACAGAAATTGTAGACCTCTGTATCACATCACAATACCAAGAAGGGGGGGGTGGGTACTTCATTCTCTTACCGCAGGGGAAAAGCTTAATTTTCAGAAAGAGCAGGGGAGCAAACAGCTTAGGCTCAAACATTGCATCAGCAGGGGGCACTGCCCCCTTGCCCCCTCCCACGCTCCAGGGCCTGGGCACCGCCTGTACGCGGCAGCACGGTATCATGCTTTTTCCCGTCGCTGATCGAGGCAGCAGGAGCGAGGCCATCAGTAACTGCCGGGGCATGAGGGGCAACTGCCCCACCCCAGATGAAGGATCAGCCTGCCCCCAGCTGCCAGCAAAAATGGAATCTCGGACCGATCCGACTTGATTCTTGCAAATTTGCATACCGGGTGTAGGAATTTGTTGTTTTTGGAACGTCAATAAGTTTGGAAAGTCAATAGGTAGACCTGACCTACATGAAAGCTGGAATTTTTATTTGGGGTAAGGCTGCGTTACTGTAAGCAATAAAGAGCCAGCACTGTGTTAGGGTCACGGCTAGGTTAGAGTTAGGGTTTGATTAGGCCTGCAGATTTCATTTTCAAATTTTATTCACTAGGTTTGGAAATTAGCAAGAGCCAGTAATTTGATGGATGGGCATTTATTTGGGTGGAATCCATTTTCGTCGGCTTCCCCTTCATATGGCAATTTGATTAGCCCTAGATCAAATTTTTTAGGTACGGATATTGAGCGTAAACGTAGTCCCAGTTGCTCAATCGAGAGTTATTTGGTTTAGTAGGTTTGGTGTAAGCTTACTTTTATCAAATTAGTCACGTAGGCATCCATGAAACCTTGCGATTGACCATGCGAATTTTTGTTATAGCTAACGGGCAAGGAAAAAAACAATAGGTGAAGCTAAATTTTTGTTATATACTGGCACCCTCCCCCCCCCCCCACTCCTCGCCTGCATGCCTGTCCCCCATGTGCCTCCTCATTTGTAAAAGTGCAGTTACGCCGCTGGCCGCAGCAGCTGGAGTCAAGGATTGAACTGTGACGCGCTTCCAGTCTCCAGGACTCGATCTAATCTTGAAAAGCTTGAACCATGGAGTTTCAGCTTCAGCATGACGAAGCGTGAACCGAGACTGGTGTAGCCTAGGCCTATAGGCTGACAGAATTGATGTTGATCTGCGTGTTTCCATCTGCAGTTCATTTGGCAAAGAATTCTTAGTTGTGTAGAGGAACACGGGCATCGGCCGATATTTCTATTGCTGATGATGATAATTCGCCGATGATTTAGCAGCAAGTGATCGATGATTGATTTTAGCTTATCGATATGCCGATGATTGATTGACGATGATTCGTACGCCCGATTGGCTTGATGTTGATTTTTCACTAGTGTGTAAGATAAGCCTAGTCATATAGGCCCGCACAATAAAAGCTTGGTACATGTAGGCATGGAGGTTTCTAGCTAGAGCTATATGCACAGCACATACATTAGGGTCTATGTCTAATAATAATATTATTCCAAAACTATTGTTATATGATAGTATTGGTCCCAACTTAAAAAAGAAGAAATGCGCTGTCGCTGCGGCTTCCAAAATACTTAATTGTCACTGTTTCCTTACCCTGAGTTCTTGTTTGCGTTTTTCTCGTGGAACACAATGGCGGCAAAGTAATCAAAAAAATTGTTCTTCTTCTTTTTTAACGACAGATATTAATTATTGCAAAAAACGATAGTTTGTTGGTACTACCGTGGTATTAGGGACCTAAAAAACATATTACATTCCTTGCATCGGCAAGTCGGAGACCAACCTCTCGTCGCCTAGAAAACTCCTCTATGACGTCGCGTTTTATTATCGTTTGAAAAACAATTGACACTTCTTCTTTTTAAGTGGAAGCTAAGGATAAAAGCAGCAAGGCTTAATTAACGAGTCTATATCGATCGTAGCTAAACGTTTTTATCAATCGTAGCTAAACGTTTAATATCAATCGTAGCCAAACGTTTAGCTACAATAATTTTTGTAGCTAAGCGAGTTCAACTTAGGTCATTAGTCAATACTGTAAAACATGAAATTTTCACTTGCATGTCATTTTGCACATCGGTTAAACTCCCAAAAATGAATAATGTATACGCAAAAATTAAGCTGCAGAAGCTACATGTATTCGGCAGTCTTTAAAAACAACGAAGGTCAATTGCAGCACAATTTCTAAGGGGCAAAAGTGTGAAAATAACATGCAGCAAAAATTTACTAAACTGTAGACAAGTATAAATTTAATCTATACAGGAAGATAACTTCTTCAGTTTACAAAATTCATCTACGAATTCATTACCAGTTTTTAATTTTCTTCTCCTTTATTTCGTATTCAAACAAGGACGCAAATAAAATACAAATTTTACAAGATGCATCCACCTCAATAAATAGAGTTAGGCTCAGCAGCAGTAGTGCAAGAATGCAAAATGTGATCTAAACATACAAATGTTTCAGAAGAACATGGACGGTGGATATCAATTTTAAAAAGCAAATCCAAGCAATAGCATTAGCATTCAGGCAAAACGGAAGAAGTTCCAAACTGTCAAAAAACACTAAAGAATTACACCAGTAATATGAACAGACCTGAATGTATCTGGATTTAAATCGCAATTTTCAAACCAATTTGATCCCTTTTGCCAATAAAACGTTGATTTGATTCGCAATGTTTCCGAATGAAAAATAGAAAAACTCAAGGTTCAATATAACTAACATGAAAAATAGAATAAATCAAGGTTCAATATAACTGACGAGTGATAACATTGGTTTTGACTTTAAGTTCAGGCGCCGCTCTATCAGTAACCAATCGACGTACGTAGTGGGCGAAATAGGGAGAGTATATTAATGACTCTAAGTAAAGTCAAATTCCTTTGATCACACCACGGACTACATCACTGTTCACATCACAGCAGTGTTGCCAATTTTTAAGAGTGCAATTATCGTAAAAACGAACGAAAATTATCATTTTTTGGCAAAGACGATTATATCGCCAGAAAAAGGCCAAAAAACATCAGATTTCTCTCAAAAATGTCCATATTTCTCCTCACTATCACTCAAAAATAGCTCACGTGAGGGTGGGGGGGGGGTGCTGGCGAAAATGTTTAGCTTGTCAGACCATTTTTGTTACTCCCCCAAAAAATTAGCATGTTGAAATAAATGCTTTTCAAACTACCTCTCAATTATCGCACACAATCATTTCCAATTTATCGTATTAATTGACTTCATTATCGTATAACGTGTAAATACCAAACATTGGGCTAAATTATCGTACAAATACCAAAAACAGGGCTAAATTATCGTACAATTACTATATTATCGTCCATTTGGCAACACTGCGTCACGGTATTCTTAATGTTTGCACACTCATGATAGCACAGTGAACAACATGCTGCCAGTCATTTACCACATCCTTAAAAATAATAAATATAGCAGCGTGCCTGTATTAAGGCACTTTTGCCAACAATCCCTTCATATATACTGTTGCAACAGCTACAGCCTACGTGTGCATTATTTGTATATACAACGCATAATACTTTTAGGCTACAAATCATAATAACGCAACAGTTAAATGTCATTCATGAACGATTTTGACTATATAAAGAATTGAACAATTTTAAGACTACATAGAAACTGCCAATCAACTTGCTTAAACTGCTAATCAAAATTGAACTGGATTGGAGCAGTTTATATGTTGCTGTGTCACGATCAAATAACAACATTTGAACCTTTATAGGCGCGGGTTGCAGTTTATGAGTTCTGCAAGACAGAGGGCTCTCCGGCCAGCTGCAGTCCAGTGCATCGCTGGCTGCAGGCCAGTGCATCGCTGGCTGCAGGCCAGTGCATCGCTAGCTGCAGTCCAGTGCATCGCTGGCTGCAGTCCAGTGCGTCGCTGGCTGCAGTCCAGTGCATCGCTGGCTGCAGTCCAACTTCCATTTTGATCGCCTGCAACTTATGTCGTCATGCGCGGCTTGAATTAAATTAATGGCGGAATAGGACCTAGTAAATATGCCTAGATATTTTAAATTTTTCTAACTAGACTGATACAGAGAGGCATTTCGACGCCAACCCAATTTTGGGGGGCGTCATCATGAATCATTAGAAGATTTAGTAAAATCACACGATCTAGTGATCGTGTATTTTCTGTGATTTTGGATTTACGTGTGCAACAGAGCCATGAGATGTGCTTCTTCTTTTTCTGCTTTCTGGTCTTTCTCGTCTATCTATAAATGAGCTCCAACGACGGAGGGTGCTTCCAGCGATGAGAAGCGCCCTCGCTGCTATAATAGACAGTAGGCCTACTACATGTATGCCGTGCAGGGGCCTCCACGGTGGTCAGTGGGCCCCGCAGGGGCCTCTGGGGGCGGCAAGAGAGTCCTGCAGGGACTTTCTTACCGCCCCAGGACGTAAAAGGTGATTGAGGGCGTAGGAGGAGAGTAAGAGGAAGGACCAGATTTTGAGGCTAATGAGTTGCTTGATTCAGTGCACGTTTTTATAAAAAATAAAAGTTTTGGTCCAGTGCAACATTTTTATTATTGTCAATCACTGAACATTGTTTTATTGGGTTATACTCAAATAACCTACGCCTAGTTTTAACTTTAGGAGTAGGGTAGACTATATTGCTTGTTAATAGCATAGTTATATAAACCTTTTATTCGCCACTGGGCGAATAAAGGTTATAGCCTACTCATCAGTTTTCAGTTACCGTACTGACAGTAACGCCATGGCCCACTGCATTGAAACATTTTGCGTAATATATCATAGTCTTAATCATTAATATTTCGGTTTGTTGCGCAGACTTCGAAATAAAGACTTATTTTGTCTGTTTTTGCATACGTATGAATAAAAGATCTGTAGGCCCATATAGCACATGTAGGCCTAATGGTTCTCCCTGCACGACGGTCACGAATCCAGTGCTGCGTATTCATGGCCATAAATATTTTTTAAAAAGCTTTCAATGGCATCGACTTAAGCGCACACAGGAACATTATTAGACAATAATTCAAGTTAGCAATCGATGACCTGCCTGTAAATACATGATACCACATTTAACAAGGGATCATTTTTAGGACAAGTGAGATGAGTCTCTAGAAACGTTTGCTAATTATGCAGAAAACGGACGAAACTTCCTGATTGGTGAGATTAGTAATCTTTACTTCGGTTATGGCCACACTGCACAATTGTGCTTGCCGGATCATTATTTTAATGGCATTAGAGTGTAGGCCTACATTGTACGGTGTCATGAGGGCCGGTATTTCAATTATAATAGGTTGCATTTGGCATATAGATGCCTGCATTTCTGGCAAGCGTGCGGCCATGCGATATAGCTGAGGCGTCTGTATGCGCTGTAGTCTGTAGAATATCAAATCTAATCAAGTTATGAAATCATCTTCTCCATCATTCAGGGGGTAAATCTAGTGTGTTGTGTTTCAATCAACAGCGTGTGTTCAATCAACAAGCCTTCTGTCACTCAATGAAGTCGGCAGCGGTGTTTCGGGTACACCAGCAAATTATTCGATAACGGTGTTTTGGAGACACCGCCTAAAGATTTTGAAGTGGCCCGGGTACGAGGTTTTTACGCAGTAGGCGGCGGCCTATCAACAAAAGCGCAGGAGCAGATCGCTCTGTCGTTCACGTAAAAGCACATCACGCACATTAAGCGGTGACGTTTAGATATTCCTCTAAAAGTCCTTTTAACCCCTCTCACCGGACCCCCTATCTATACCCTCCTCCGCCCATCCCGATCCCAAAGAGTCAAATATGGTCCTATACTGAATGTTGATCAAGGATGTATGTTGTTATCAACTGCCGTTTGTGAGAACTTTGATGCTCAAGTACTGTCAAGTTCTGACATTGCTATAGACAGTGCGCTGTTGCAGCTACAGTGCTGAGTTCCGACTCTAAATGCGAAATTTTAATTGCAAATTTGTGATAGGCCTGGGGAGTATATCCTATCCGTTGATTTTCAATGAACTAAATTGTTCCGCAACGGAACCACGAACCGGGAAGTTTCACTGCTGTGTACTGACTAGAGCAGTAATTCTAGCAGATTAGGCCCTAATTATTATTTTGTCATCCTAATGCTTCGGGGAATGTCTGATAATGTTAGTGGGCCTACACTGTAGAATATTATAAAATAGAATGAATAGGGTGGGATTATATCGCAATAAACACAGGCTGTGTCATTCATAGAACGTCCGCAACCTGACCACAAACTTTTAAAATCAAGGCCGCAGGACTACGACTGGATAGCCAATCCTGTTCCAGGGAGAGGCCTACGTGTACATCAGTGGTTCTCAAACGTTTTATATTAGGTGTACCAAATGTTTTTTATACAAAATTTCGAGTGCCACTCAGAAAGGAGCTCAGCCAGTAAATTCCTTCACGTGCTGAACTCATTATTAATTAGCTACATTCTAATAGTTCATTAATTAAGCCCAATTAAGGCCTCGGGTTTTTGATAGGCCTACTTCTCAAATCGTGTAGGCGGCAGACCAACATTGGGCCTGGTTTTACAGTTAAGCCCAGTTGTGAAACGCTAAATGTCCTCAATATTGAAACTAGATTTTTTCGGGGCTCATAATAAAGTAATAGTCTTAATGCAGAGCTCTAAGAAGAATAATAGGTGGAAGGCGCGGAGAGGCGAGGGGGGGGGGTTCAGCTCTCCCCTCCCCGGGTGCTTCGAGCCCTATTCTCATGTGTTTTGTTACTACTAAGTAGTTACATGAAGGCCTCTAATTAATTTCGATCCAATGAGACGAGCTCTCTGAAGTGGCTTATCTCGCCCCGACCAATTATATATAATTAATCTACTAGGCCTAGTATATAATAGGGCCTAATCAGTTCGAACACAACTCGCAGCGAAAAGTTACGCCATCACGAAATTACAAGCCTAAAATTATTGTACGAAATCTGGCGCAACTTAGCTTGAGCTTAGGCTTAACATCCGAGTCATCGGCAGTTTACTTGAATTCGTAGGTTCGATTATAAGTTACAAGCTTCAATAATTATTATTTGTTAACCTAACATTCTACGTTCAGTAAGCCAAATAAAAATTTTGGTTTGCGGTCAAAATGAAGCGTCTGCTCTGCCTCTGTTTGGCGATCCTGCATCTCAGCATTTCAAACTCTCAAAGAACACTGCGCCAAAGTATGTTGGACTTGTATGCTACGACGATGCATGACAATTGTTAAGATATAAGTATCTACAATCCGAACCCTCCTAACAGAGGGTTCGGATTGTAGGGTTCGGATTGTTCAGGGTTCCTTCAACCGTTACACCACGCCGCTCGCGAATTTTCAGGCAACCTGAAAGTTTCTGACTACCACCCTCCCCCCTCCTCGGTCGTGGGTTCTCCCGCCCCCCGGTCATGAGTTCTGTTCGGAAAGGAATAGCCTAGTCCTAAAAATCGAGCTGTTTGACTGCCACTCCGTTTATTTTTTCCCGACCGCAATTCACCTCAGATCCATTCAACAATCTATAGACATACATTGTAAAATACAATATTTTTTATAAAATTCATGGCGAGAGCGTATGTTAGATTATATCAGACTGCAGTTTTATTTCGTGGCACAATAATATATAATTTTTGGCGCTCACCGCAAATAAAGTAATAACATAAAGTAGGGTTGAACCAAGACTGCACCGTGCAAGACCTAGGCCTATAGGTATACCATAGCTCGCTAATATATGCGTAATAGAGGCAAGTTGTGATAAGTCAGTCGTAGTTAAATCTGTTGAGAGTCTATGCACCTCCTGCAGAGCAATGAATTGGCTTGCAGTCCAGAGCTCCCCGGGCGAGTGTAAAAAGGTACTAAAGAAGGGAGAGCGATTCTGTGCTGGCTCCCTTGCACAGAACCGGATACGTTGTGCTTCGTACAAGACTAAAAAATCTGCTACAATGCTGCTGCGCAGAGCGCTGTTCGCCGCAGCAGTTCCAGTGCATAAGAGCAAGATTGTGCATGCCCTTCGCGTACGTGTGTGACGGGGACAGAGACTGCGCCACAGAAAATCCCGAGGACGGGAGCGACGAATACGCGTGCGCCTACACGGGTAGGGTTGTTGTGAAGTACTAGCCGCGACACCCGGTGCTTACAGGGCAAGTTTATAATGTTATAAATAATAAACATACAGTTTATGAATAATCAACACACTGTTTTAATGTTACGTAGGCTACTAACTGTGTAACCCGGTGATTTCAAGACAAGTTTATATTCAACGAACGGTTCCAATATAAGCATGAAGCGAAAAGCGTTGAAGAGTTTGCTGTATGTTTTACTGAGTCAATGAGACTCAGTAAAATTTTGACTATGACTGTGTTGGGCGGTTATGAAGATAAAGCGTTCGTGTGAAAGTAGTAACCGGAGGAGATAATATTCTCACACATTGTACATTTTACAACGCAAACGATGAGAATGTTAGACCTAGTTAATCTTGTATAGTATTGATTCTTTTATTTGGATTGACTGCAGGCAGCAACTGCTCGGTGCCCAACCACGTCAAGTGCATCGGGTCGAAGCAGTGCGTGCCGGACTACTACAGCTGTGACGGCGAGAACGACTGCTTCGTGGGAAGTGACGAGCTGAGTTGCTCGCCTGAAGATCGGCGTAAGCGTTGGCGAATCAAATAGAAACAGTGTTGTCAATTTTTCTATTATGATACGAATGGCACAAGAATAATCGTTTTTGGTCTAAAATTATCTTGCAGAGAAAGTTGGAGCAAAAATGTTGGAAAAAAGGATCAGAAGTAGAATTTAAAACAGGGGGTAATCACAATATTCTGCCCGCTTTTCGGGTCATTTTTAACAGTCTTTATCGTTTTTTGGCATATATCTTAAAAATTGTGACAATCTTGAAAATTGTTTAAATTTTTTCTATATTTTGCTCGAACGCAACCAGTGACAAAAATATCTTTCTTTGCATGTTGATTACCATGCAAAAAAAGAGATTTTTGTCACTGGTTCCAAATTATTGTACAAAAGGCCATTATCGTACACTCATTATCGTACAACATGAGGTCTAAAGTCGCTGAAATTATCGTACAAGTATTGTATTATCGTAGGGTTGGCAACACTGAATGAAAATGCAGCATTGTAGCAGTAGGCTATATTTTTTGTCCTAATTTTGTATTATGACATAGTTATTGAGATTATTAAATTCAATGGCGTCGCGTGACCATAAATGAAGACTGGGTCACACTTTCCCCTCACGCGCTGAACTAACTGACGACCGGGCGGGAGGAGGGGAGGGAGGGGAAAAAGGAACTGAAGTTTTCGCAAAATAGTTATTACGTCAAATAAAGAAAAAATATTATTGCACAGGCCAATTAATTTATAATTATTCTGCAATTATTATTTATTATTTTTTATGCTAATTTATCCAATCCAGTTGTTCAATGAAGAGTTTAAATTTTTATCTCAGATCAAATTACTTTAGCAAGTCAATCAGCGCAGCGAGACCTTGACCTAAGCTCTATTTCTCGCGATGTGATTGGTTCTTGAAATACTGACTGAGGATCAAAATCTAGATTCGTCGTCAAACGTCAAAATGTTTCTGGGTTTTCAGGAAAAGCGACGGACAATTTCTTGCTAGTGGCTGACAACGGAAACACGACAGCAGGACTGTATCAAGTTGAGCTGCTTACCGGACGTGTGAAACAACTTATGAAAGAGAAGATTTCAAGCACTAACGCCATTGCCTTTGACTCGATAAGAAAGGATGTCTACTTTTCTGATCTGGAACTGAAAACGATAGAAAAGTATTCGTTTGCGACTGGTGAAGTAACGCGCATCCACGATGGATCTGCGGGTGAGGATAATTCAGTTTTGTTTCGTCGTATAGCCTACACGATCATATTGTCACTTAATAGGCATGTGTACAACAAGGGCGGATCCAACGGGGGGGCGTTGGGGGTAATTGCCCCCCCATAATCTGAATTTAGGATGCAGTTGAGGGGGTTTTTGAGGATATCGCTCCCCCCAGAACTTTGCTTCTTGTAGAGTTTTGGGAAAAATTGGGGTTATCGGCACAGCTCAAGGTCAACTTTTAAATCAAAATCACCCCCCAGGATGACGGACTGGATCCGCCCCTGGTGTACAGTTTGTAATATATATGAAATATCTGGGTGGTTAAGTTTTTGTAGCTTAAAAATATTAAGAAAATGTGATTTAAACTAAAGACAATTAGAAAATTGTGATGCCATTTATTTTCTATCATGACCAAATTTTACACAGATTAACATCCATCTATTGTCAATGGTTTTGCAGCGTTTAGTTTAATTCTGTTTAAAGTTTCTAAGTTATTACCATTCAATTAACTAGTCTGAGTCTTAGTATTAAAGTCGTTCTTGTATATTATATGTTTCACTCATTTTTGGACTTTGGCGTTAAAAATATTAGTTTTTCAATTGCTCACACTATTCTATGGCCCAATAGCATACAATCATATCACGCTATATAATTATATCTTTTATGTGTATATACACTCTCGCTCTCCATATTCAGCAGTTGGAAACATGACTGCTGCATAACAAAATTATCATATGACAAGCACAGCGATCAACAGTCCTCAATAAAGCATCGCTGCCCTTTTAAAATCGCTGTCCTTCCTCATGGTGAAGCAGACTATGTCAAACGTGACTGTTTTCTTTACATGATCCTTGTAACGTGAAGAAAAAATCAAGTTGTGTCCAACGTTCCATCTTCTCCAGGTTAAAAGTGATCTTGTGTAAGGCTTTGTAAATTTTGTACAATTCAATCCAAGCTTCTCATTGAATAACTCTGTGCTTGTCGTTGAATGACTGCTTCTCGTTGAATAACTCTGTGCTTTATTTTAGACGGATCGCTGTATGACGGCCTTACTGTGGATGCCGAACGTGGGAAACTCTACTACGCCAACCAAAGACTGATCATCATCCAGGTTTCACTACGTCCCTTATGTTAAGGAAATTTGTGGCCATTTGTCCGGCGTTCCTCATGAAGAGCATAAGGGACGCCAGGAGAGCAATCACGGGGGGGGGGGCTGACCCAGCCCAAATTTGATGAGTCATGCAATTCGTCCAGATCCGATGAGATTTTGTTTTCTTGGGGGGGGGGGCATGGCGGTCCAGCTAGGTTGTTCGAGT
Organism: Chamaedrilus cognettii; assembly: GCA_034695025.1. Lineage (NCBI taxonomy): Eukaryota > Metazoa > Annelida > Clitellata > Enchytraeida > Enchytraeidae > Chamaedrilus > Chamaedrilus cognettii. The sequence continues at coordinate 17,943 of JAQIWG010001016.1, forward strand.
AATAATAATAACAGATTAGCATAGCATATCAATCCATTCAGTACCATACGTGTGCATTAGATTTAATTTAGATGGAACACGCTAGAGTAGTCTAGGGCTTCTATAAATAATCACGACTGACTGGATGAGAGATGCTGCAATTTCATTTGAGGGCAGGAGTGCGCACTACTCACTTTGAAATAATTAGCAGACGCTGATGTCATTCGTCTTATCCCTCACTCTAAGGTGGTCGACTGTAGAATGAAGTTGGTTGGTAATTTTTGTATTCCTGCGGCAATGTAGTGTAAGTTAGACTTAGTAACTTAGCCATATTTCATTTTGACACTTTATTGCGTTCCGGGAAAGCAGATAAAATATTATGGAATGCATGGTCCTGTAGTCTTTCAATGTGAATTTATCAAAAATGCACAAAATCCGTCGTTTAACGAGCGTGGTTCAAATCCTGTACATGGATGGAGAATAACCATAATGCCAACGGCGCGCAGTGTTTTTGTTGCATGTTTTTAGCGCTCCCAACTTACAAAATTTTTGATCCCCCCAGCATTTTTTCCTGGTTGTTGGTTGTTTGGTTGTAAGGTTGCTTCCTAACAATTGTCGAATTCATCCAAATGCAATTGTCGCCCATGGCTTAAATTATAATATTATGCGACACAGCAAAACTGCGATCTTGAGACAAAATTACAAAGTTTCAAGTGACGACTCTGATTCTGATATTCCCGAAGAGAAGAGCTATTAAAGAGAAGCTATTAACAACTATGCGCATTTAATCACGATTAATTAAAAATTCTCTGGATGTAATGCAGTTAGATTAATTTTATTAGGTTCATCTAAGTAGTGAAAATATTGAACTCTGTTCATTTTAAATTATGTGTCTCGTATTTGACCGACGAAAATCTGGCAACTCTATCCAGGTACCTGACCCGGCGGCCGGGAACGGATCGACGCGCCTCGTCACGCATCCCCTAGATGGGCAGATCGGAGAAATATCGCTAGATGGCAGTTCGCATCGCGTGGTCATTACCAAGGCAGGAAGCAAGCCACGCGCCATTCAAATCGACGCTGAAACCCGGTGATGCTTTTCTCTGATCCTTTTGCATAATTCTATTTTATAAACACTGCGCCGGACCAAATAACTCTAATAATTAATGCGCTTAGCTAATATTTAAAGCCCAGCAGTAAGGTCTTAATAATAATTAACTGATTTTTTAGGTTTAAGTTCTGTTGATAAATCGTAGGCCCTTTGGACCTAATTGGGTCTTTTTTTGCCTAATTGGGCATTTAACCTAATTTTCTTATCCTTTGGAATCAACCCTCAGTTTGAAACTAGCAATTTAGACACCGATCATCACAAGTGCTAAACTGTAGTATGTAACACTTTTGCGTTTGGTCACGTCACTATACAAGCCCCGCATGCGCACTTCAAACGGTATGCGGACACCTTCCACCGCCATCGCGCAACGACACGGGGAACTATAACGTTTTGAGATGCCCATATTGCCCGGTAGTACCAACGAACTGTCGTTATTTGGAATAATTCTATTTTATCCTATTTACATAATTTATTCTATAGTTAGAACTGCTTGATATTTAAGTTTTTACAAGTAGGATAGCTTGGTATTATACTGCCATGCAAAGCCAAAGTTCCACCTATATTAGGAGCCATCATTCTCCGCAAATAAAAACAAAGCGATCTCTTCTCTTACAAGCGCATTGGTGTGAGATCTCAATAAATGATAAATATGAAGTAATATAAGCACTAGCCGATATTTATTCAGCGTACATCTTGGCATAACGTATCACTATGTTTTTGGGGTTTTTTTTTACGGCGTGCGCAGATAGGCGTACGGCGCAAAGCATTGCTTTGGTACCTTAATTTAGTTTTTGGGGCTTGTCTTATATTGATACTTTTGCGAATGCTACCATTGAGTTGGTGAATAAAGTTCATATAATTGACTCATGAACTATGAAAGTACATGAGTTGATCTTTTATTCACGCAAGATCAACTATTCCATTTAAAGAACACGGTTGTCTGTGGTGCAGAATGGTGTATTGGTCCGACTGGGGAGCGATTCCGGCCATCTTTCAGATTTCAGTTGAACCAGGATCGACGGAGTCCGCGCTGATTGTGGGTGATCTCATGTGGCCGAACGCTCTGACGATCGACTTCAAACGTTAGCACTGCTAAGTTTGACATATCTAAAAAAATTAAGTGGAGATTTTTTCAATTGGCTCAGTGATACGATCGAATTCCCAATTTCTAATTCTTTGTTCCCCAGCTTTCAGAGGGTTACTGGGTACGATTAAAGTGTTGTATTTCTTTAATTATTTCAAGAAATACAAATCTATAATATTATTCAGTAACCCTTTGAAAGCTGGGGAACCAAGAATTGGCATGCAGTTCAGAGTTCCCAAGGCGAGTCATAAAAGGTGACTAAAGAAGGAGGAGCGATTCTGTGCCGGCTTTCTGCACAGAAACGGACTGTAATAATCTTCGTTATTACACACGATCCTTAAACTACAAATCTTCCCCCCCCCCGCACGGGAGTTGGGTGTTGGGGGAAATCTCCCCCCCCCCCCACCTTCATGAAGGTTTCAGCTTTTCATCCTTTAGGTCACTTCGACACTTCATTAGAGGGGCGACAGGCCTAACTATGATATTAACCATTTCTCAATCGATGACCTGCATTTTTGATGATTTAAACTTTTTTAATTTTTGTGGCATAGATTATTGCAACCGTTTACTAGCATAAGTTGACTAATTTCTTCACTTCTTTCTATGGGTGGTACAAGGCAGGCCGCGGGTAGTCATCGTTTTGCATTCTGTGACATCGTAGGCTAATGCTGTGTCATTGCCAAAATCATGTTTTTGTAATGTATTTAATCATTAATCATTTTATTCATCATATATGTCCTCACAAGGGCGCACACGTCTAAACCTGTATGAAAACATGAACATTAACAGATTAGATGAAAAAGGCGGGTTAGTTTATATATATATATACTCAATTAGCGTTAAGATAGGCCTGCTGGTACTGCTTTTCTTTGACTATTATGCTAAAAGCTCATTGATACATTGAACAGAGCGAGTGATGTACTGGGCTGACGTTAACTCCGACACCTTCTCCAAGGTGGAAACGGCTAACCTGGACGGAACCGGGCGCCGAACGTTGTTTGAAGAGCTGAATGTCCACTACTTTGGCATGTGTCTCGACGCAACCTACGTCTACATGACGGACTGGAATTCAAGGCATGCTTTCGCATTGCTGCCATCCTCCGTGAAATGGTTTTTGTATAGATTAAAGTCGTTCATCTTTCAATAGCCTATTCAGTCCTTTTCACTGGCTTTTATGCAGTAAATTCACTAATCGTAAAACCACTATCGATTAATAGCTTCCTTCAGTAATTTGTTAGTACATACGTATCTCAGACTCGTCCACAGATGTAATGTTCTACTCACAATAATTGGAACTCAAGCATAGAAATTCAAATATGTTTGATGGATTGTAATTGTTGAGTTAATATGGACCTTAATTTTTCTTGACTTTAAAAAAATCGTGGACCGTCATTTACAGGTAAAATCCTGATATTATCATGCCCTGTATTTCTTTATTAGTTTCGTGAAATGCAAATGAGAAGTAACCCTGGCTATAGGCTATACTCATTCTGTCTTTATAATTACTATATTTTATTGAATGCCAGTCTCAAAAAAATTCCTATCAAATTTTTTTTTCTTTTTACTGTTGTCACAGCGAGGCGCTGTGGCGTAGTGGTTAAGGCGTTGTACTTCGAGTCCAAAGGACCAGGGTTCAAGTCCCCGCGCCGGCAACTATGAAACCATGCGTTACAGGCCTTTCAGCGAAGCTGTTAAGCACACCAGTGTCGCTAGCTGCTAAGTTGCTAACCTCGTGCCACATAATTATTTATTTGGTGGCGTCAGGAAGGGCACCCGGCCGTAAAAACCCAGCTCCTGCAGTCCTCACAATGGCGTATGCGTCTAAACCTGTGTAAAAACATGGTCATTAACAGATTAGATTTTAAAAGGCGGTTAGTTTGGCTTGGAAAAACATTTTGATGGTAAAGAAATGTGCTGTAACTAATACTTACGATGTTGATTTCTGTACTTTAGGAGTATTCGTCGAATCGACCGTGCAACAGGAGAGCGATCCATTCATGCTAACAATACGTTCGGAAGACTGAGCGGAATAGCTTTGTACAACAGTTCACTGTCTCCAGAAGCATCCAGTAAGCTATGCAATCATGCTGTAACCATCATTTTAATAATAATAATAAAATGATGATCATTGTTTTTGACGTCCATTCTTATGCGTGCAAGGCTTTAACCCCGTGTCCATGTTAGCGCAGGTTAGACTTTTATATTGAAGCTGGGTTTTTATGGCCGGATGTCCTTCCTTTCGCCAACCAGAATAATAAACTGCGCTGGACGATGACATTATGAGCTAGCGACACTTGTGTGTTTAACGGCGTTGATGAAGGCCCTGTAACGCATGGTTTCATTGTTACCGGCGCCGGTGACAACGGGACTCAAACCCGGGTATCTGGCCTCAGAGTCCAACGCTTTAACCACTACATCACAGAGCCTCACTATAATATATTAATGAATCGAAATGATCCATTGACATATCATTTCACATATAGTAAAGCGAGGCGCTGTGGTGTAGTGGTTAAGGCGTAGACTGAAGTCTAGAGACCCGGGTTCAAGTCCTGTGCGTTATGTGACAAATGTCATGACTTTTCAACGTTGAATATTATGCCATGTTTTTATCTAATTTTTCTAGTCAAAGAATTTCATTTATTCTAAGTTGCATTTATAATTGAATAAAAATTAGTAATTACAATATTTAGTATTTCTTAGCTTGAAAATGTCTAACTGTTTAAAAAAATTGTATTGAAACTCTCATAAAAATAGAACCATGAAATGTGATTGACCTAATGCATTGCTTTTTACACTTCAAACAGCTACCAGCACATCAAGAACTTTTATTTCTCACACCTGGACTGTAACTCAAAGTACCGTCAAACTGATGGAGGCATCGGAGCCTCGCCAAGCAATCACGCCGTATCAGAGAAACAATCCAACCGTGGAGCCAAAAGAACCCTCGACCCCTGCAGATCCTTCAACGTCATCGACAGACTGGCTTAAAGGTAAGAATAGCCTGTTCGTTGTATGGTACTGTGAATTGCATAAAATTTGTGTCTGGGCAGTGCAGTACATGATAGCGATCGCGTGTCGTTTCATTTTGTCACGGTGCCTACTGTAAAATTTCTTAGCTAGTTTGTGGCCCGTGATTATTTTGACGCTTTACTAACAATAAGTAGTTAGATTGATAGTATAGTTAGGCTATGTTAGTTTACTTTGATTTTTTAGTGCATTTGTGAGAATATCCAGGGGTGTAAAGTGTGCCCTAGAGATGACTTAGGAAATGACACGGCTTGCTATAAAAAAATCAATTTGATGGCGTCTTCTCAGCAATGCAAAAATAGGATAATTTAAATTTTATCGCAAGTCAACTGAGGACTGTAATTTGTTATGTTTTGCTTCAATACTGTTATAGCCTTTATTTTGAACATCGAAATCCGGTTTTGAATAAATTTAACTTTAAAACAGGCGTCTGACTGCGGTCTTATATTCAGTTCGTTTTTTTAAAACTTTTAAGCGCCAAGAAGGTTGAAAAACCAGGACCATTTTCAAGTTCACTGAAGCTTATGGGCTAGTTTAAATCTACTAGCAAGTTATTTTATACATGTTGTCCGTTTCCACATGTCTGTAAACGGTAGCCTATAAAATACCAACTTTATAATACAATCAAATAAAAAAATACAAATATGGATGCGGTTCTAAATCATGCGCTGATATTAGTCTGCGTTTGTTGCAAAGATCGGATGGTGGTTGCGTTGGCTATCGGCGGCGCCATTATCATCACGGCAATGATCGCCGTCACTCTGTGCTGCATCTTCGCCAGACGCATCAAGCGAGCCTCGGCCAGGTTAGTGCTGATGCCTTGCTCTACTATACTCTTGATCAATAACTTGATTTGATAAGTGAGAAAGCGAAGCATGTTTACATTATATACAATAGAACAACATAAGCCTATTTGATTAACTAACTTAATTATCCCTTTTACTAACTAATGATTATTGCATGAATTGTTATTAATTTTTTCTTCTTCTTCCTTTCGTCCATCCGTCAGCTGTATGAGTAACAATGGGCCCGAATGAGCTCTCTCCAAGCATCTCTATCGGACATCACATTTACAGCATTGTTCATTGACATGCCCTTTTTGTTCCAGGTCCTCCTCTATGATGACTGCCATGTTATAGATTATGTTAATATCGTATGTGATGAAATCGATTAGTGACGTTTGAATGATATCTACAATAATGCCTTTTTTAGGATCTGATTTATTATACATGGACAAAATACAAATTACATGGAATTTTCAAATGTAGTGGAATACTCATTGAATACGAGGTGCAACCCGATGCTGCCAATGTTAGCGATGACTGCCATGATAGGATAGTAGTAAATAGTACAATGAATTGATAGAGCCACCTGCTGAAACATTCATGTTTTTGCCATGCTGCTGACGGACTCTAATAACTTCCACAGATATATATGTAGCTAAAGCTAAAATCTGCTGATGATATCAGCCAAATCTTATCCATAATGTTATATTCCACACTATGCATTAATATTAAAAAGGATTCTTGGTCTCTTAACACACTTAGTTACATGGACATGTACATAATTGAGAATTTTATTGCAGACATCTTCAACGTTATACCATAGTTTAACAAATAATATCTGCGGTCGCCTACAATTCAGACATGCAGGCTTTGGACGCGACACACCCAGAGCGTTGGTGCATGCTACTCAACCAGTGCAAGTCTTTAAAATCTACTCTAAGATAAGTATAATAACGGCTAAGAGTATAAATAGTCGATGTCTTAGGCGCACACACCTTAACTCAGTTTTAACTCACTAAAAATTGCATTCTTGCAAAAGAACACTGATGTTCAATATCACAAAAATTAATAAGAAATTTGAAACTTCATTATATGACACAACGGAATGCATATAAATTCTCCTAAACTATCTTGGAAACTATCTTCTTCTCAGCTACCATCAATTCTCACTCCCCGCTCGCTGGTGTTGCAGCAAAGCCTTCCATTGCAACATGGCGTTCGTTCCAAGCGCCTCTAGCGAGGAGCGCTGGACCGTGGTTATCACGTCTCCCCCTGAGCGTTCCTCCAACGTCACTGCCCCCGCCAGAGCTCCTTCCTCCCGGGGGATGGCATCCAGTTCACCGTTATGCGCAGTACGTCACGCCATGTTTCTTTCCATCTTCTTCGTAATCCTGGGCTGAGGATTTGTAGACGGAGTCTCTCTCCGTTGGACCTTGTAGACCCTCGAACACTTGTCCTCGAACCTCGAACTCTTGCCCTCGAACCTCGAACACTTGGCCTCGAACCTCGAACACTTGGCCTCGAACCTCGGACGCTTGGCCTCGAGCCTCGAACTCTTGGCCTCGAGCAACTGCCACATAAAGAGTCGTTGCCTACACCAAAATTATTGACGATTTGTAGTACGATGCGCCCTACATATTATTCTTGATGCCCGACCTATTTGTAGCAGCTTCGTGTAGATTTTTTCTCCAGAACTTGTTTACATCGAAGTTCTTGACCACCTTTGCAGCCATTTCAAGCGTAAGTCGAAGATGACGATTTTGTAGATGCAGATTTAATTTGGCAGATCGGCTGCATGATCAAAGAGGAAAACTCGACGTTGCTTGCGTCTAGTCTTCAATAGCTCAGCGCAATATCCTTCAGCCGTCTTTCCTGCAATGCGACACAGACTTGCTTGTGAACATACTGTTTAGATGCAGGTCTAGAGTGTAGTCGGTCAAAATTGATCAGCTTAGTCATAATTAAGTTAAATTCGGTCTACGTGGCTGTTTCCAAAGCCACCAACTCTATATTAAAATGCGCTGCATAGTTTAGCTTAGTGCATTCATAATATACTTAAATACTTGTAGAAATTTTAACCAACAACATGAGCTATTATGGAACAATGTAAACACTCGTGCATTTTCATTCTGATTTATCTCTCTTCTAATTGTGCCTTGCAACTAGGGGCGTAGCCGCTTACGGGATAGGGGGGACGTGTCCCCCCCCCTTCCCTCGCCGACCAGGGCGTCCCCCCATGATTAATCGTGGTCCCCTTGAAAATGAATGGATGGGGGGGACGCTTCCCCGCATGATTGATGGCTGTCCTTCGCAAGACAAAAAGAATGCTTTGAAAAAAAATGATTGGTGGTCCCCCCTAAGAAAAGTGACCGTGTTGTTGGGAACAAATTTCTGTGAGCACCTCCCTCCCTCCCGCTCGTTGTGCACGGAGGAGCAATTGCAGGTTTCATGTTACAGGTTAGCAGGGTATGCGCTAAGGAAAGTTGACTACTGCACAAGTTTTTAATATTCGCCAAAGGCGAAAAAAAATTTTTGACTACTGCACATTTTTTTGACTACTGCACACTTTTATATTCACAACTGCACATATATTGTGCTGTTGTGAAACAGAAAGTGTGCAGTGGTCAAAAAAATGTGCAGTAGTCAAAAAATTGAATATTGTTGAATACTATTGGTAACACAGTATCAAGCAACTTGAAGCAAGCAATGCCAAACATGTTAGAAATACAAATACGTTATTTATTTAAGCTTCGTAACAAAACTAGTAAAAAACAATTAGCAGAATAATACTTAATAATCTCAGAGTCAGTAACTAGTACTAACTACTCATGTTAATGGACATCAAATCAGATGAGCAAAGCAATAAAAAAAGAATCTCATGCCAGCTATAAATGGTAATGTTTAGTAACTTTAATTCTTAAATAAAACACATTTCAAAAATGTGCACTTAATCGAACTTCAAAGTACTTGTAATTTTTAATTAAAAATTAGTATACTAATTTTAATCCTTATTTAATTCCAAGTTCCAATCCAAATTCGTTCTAATTTCACATTTTGCTAGTACAGATTTAACTTTTTTCTATTACTTAGCAAACTTAGTAAAGCTAATTTACAGGCTTCATTGCTATGCTGGTAAATGTGTAATCATAATGGTATGATGGTTTATCCTTTAAGGAATTTGGGAAGACTATTATACAGAACTGGAGAGCGATTGATAACAAAAATACAATTAACAGAATATTCTCAAAATTTGAAATTTTTGTAAACAGTAGACATGTCTGACATGTCAGTGATGTCACTTTCGACTCAGTTACGCGAACTAGTTCAAACTAGTT
>JAQIWG010001017.1:0-27259 GCA_034695025.1 Chamaedrilus cognettii
GGACAAGATTTGTAGGTGGAAAGAATGTATGGAGGCAAAAGGAATGAGAGTGAATGTAGAAAAGACGAAAGTTATAAATGATGCGGAGACGGAACGGTGGAGAAATGTGGAAAGTGGCCATGTGGGGTCTGTGGAAAGGGGGTTGGTGCAAATTCAATAACAAGTACAAAATGCCTTAGTTGGACGCATCAGAGATGTAGTGGCACAAAAGGTAGATTAGCCTATTTGAAGACAGCGTTTGTGTGCAGACGTGTCTGTTAGATCAAGTCGCCCATATGGGTGTCAAAGAAGCGAAATTGGGGGAGAGCACATTTGAAAGAGCAGGAAAATTTTGCTATCTAGGTGATATGATTAACGCCAATGGAGGTGTAGAATCTGCCTCAGTGATGAGGACGAGATGTGTGTGGGGAAAGTTCCGAGAGCTCTCATTAATTCTAACTGGAAAGTATATATCGCTGAAACTGAAAGAAAGGGCATATGAAGCGTGTCAGAAGCATTATGATATATGGTAGTGAGACATGGGCAATGAAGGCCGATCAAGAGGCCCGATTCGAGCGGACAGAGATGACAATGGTGAGGTGGATGAGTGGAGTGTCACTGAAGGAAGAAAAAATGAAAGTATAGTGCCGATCTGAGAGCTAGAATGGGACAGGAGGCTGTGAGGGAGGTGGTCAGAAGAAGCTGACTGAGATGGCTGGGGCATGTTTTGAGAAAGAACTGGATGATTGGGTGCAAAAATGTATGGATTATGAGGTAGCTGGGAAAAGACGTGTAGGGAGACCGGAAACGACGTGGCAAAGCCTGACAGAAGGATATGAAAGCTAAAAAATTGCGACGTATAGGATAAAGTGAAGGGCGGGTGTGCATGGCTGCAAATGATCTACCCCTGTGTAAACGGGGAATACAGCCACAAAACGTGAGTGTGTGTGTTTATTTTAGAATGCGTATTAGCAGTATTTAAGCAGCTTAGGAATTCATTATGTCTCTCACTCAAGACTTATGCCATAAATGTCACTATAGGCCCCTATTTGTGTAATTAAGCCACGATTTTACATAATTCTGAAGTAAATATGTGCGTCGCAGGTTACTAGTAAAATCAGCGGTTACAGGTTAACAGTGACCATCCGCAGGTGTAATGTAATCCGTAGGGCATCGCCTACTTCCGGTAAGGGGCTACAATATTTTTAATGTTAAGCAAAATCAGCCTCGCAGGGTTTGCGTAACTAACCGGTATCTCACACTTAACACTACCGTAGTGATGTGATAATGCTACCGTATCGAAACGACCACTTCACACACTACCTGCGGTGCTCTCGGACGATGCATCGCTGTCGTCGCCCTCGTCGCTAGGGGCAAGAGTGACGCTAGTTCGGGCCGGAGGGGACACGTCGGGGGCGCGGCTGTAGTCGTCCATGAGGGACTGGAGCGCGGAGTCAGAGGACACGGAGGTCAGCGCCTTCATGACTTCGTCCATCAGGGAGGAACCCGCGTCGAAACCAATCTGCGGTCACGCCAAGGAAATTTGTACGCATCACGCAGATATAATAAAGAAGTAAATATATACGCAATTTACTGTGCAGGCCTAAATTGAGGAACTAAATGCAAATATCAAGTGCACCAAGAAAATTCATACACATCACGCAAATAAACGCCTACAACACAAAGGAAATATATACTGAGAATGCAATGATACTGTGCACCAAGGAATTATTATGCGTCACACATATATACAAGACTTACTAAATTGAGGAACTATATGCAAATATCAAGTGAAAGATGATAGTGTGTGCATCACTGTAAAAAAATGAGTCACACATTTACGTACTTTTCGGACTTCTACTTTCACAACATTGCCCTAACTATTGTCGAAGCTCTCATATGATAATTATCTCTTATACTCAGAGTACACACGGCAACAAGGAGTCATAAAACTAACACTCTCTGCCACTTATAATGTACAGTGTTATGTATTAATGTATTTCCTTTTTTTCATCCTTCAGTCTTTTGGAAAAGATTCGGATCCATTTGAATTTAAAGAATTCCGTTAAAACAATTTATCTGATTAGAAAGTATTTCATTCAGTTATAGAAAACATACATCATTTGCATAATACCAAAAACAATAAACATAATAAAGAATTTAGCGTCCGTTTCGGCGCCCAAGGGCACCATCAGGGACCTATAATACTGTAAGTAGTTTTAAAAAGAGATTCAAGGTATGCACTTAACACTGTCTCGACCGATACAAGATTTAAATCAGAGCACAGCTTACAGAGAGATCTGGCATCTGAAAGTCGGCAAAGTCATCATCATAACCGGATTCAACCGCGCTGTCACTGCTCATAGTTGAACTGCAATGACAGTAATTGTCATCAATATCAAATATTTTTGCGTATGACCAAATAACTAAAATAGAGTCAGTTTTGAGACACCAAGCAAATCACACTCTGCCAAATGCTGAAATGACACACGTGAAGAATATACGCAACGTAATCTACGCTGCTAAGAAGAAAGCAAGGATAAGCAGATCATTCTCAAAGACTTACCACTCTCAAAGACTTACCACTCATATATAGAACAAAAATAATGCTTACGCACGCCTCAATAACAACTGTATTTTGCAGAATTATCTGATTAACTGCGATCCCTTCCCTGGCTGCAGCAGTGCAGCTAGAGGTGAGGGACCATAGGGCATTGGTCAGAACAGAAAATTTTCAAAAAATTTATATACTTTTTAAAATCACCCTCTGCACCCCCTCCCCCGATCAGATGTTTCCACCAAGGTACTTTGGGGTAATGTAAATCAAGGAGTTAGAGAAGTACAAACCTCGAGTAGCTCGCAGAAACGTTCTGACCACTGCTGGACGATGAGTGACCATTGCTGTTGACCGCGTGCGAAACGTTCGAACCCTTTGTCTCGGCATCAGGATTCCCTGCATAACCATACAAATAAAGCTTTAAAAGGTCAATACTCGTCACTCATTTGTCAAGCGTTATAAATAAATCCATTATGAGTTGGTGAAACTGCGCAAAATAGCGAGTCAGAATATATCGTCAATTAATTAAAACCATGTTATGACCTGAAACTCAAACTATATAGAGTTAAGAAAATATAAACAATAGCCCCAGCAGTTCACATCCGCAAGGGAACGCACGCGTGTTGCTACTCACCAAACTCATGCGTGTTGCCGAGCTTGATCGGCAGTTTGGTGTAGCTGTACAATGAGTCAATCGTACTCACGCGTGTTACCGAGCTTGATCGGCAGCTTGGTGTAGTTATACTCACGTGTGTTGCCAAGCTTGATCGGCAGCTTGGCATAGTTGTCGCCGATGAAAGAGACGTCGCCGAACACCGCCCCGTCGTACCCAACATGGCCGACGTGGCGCAGGTCGTTCTGAGGATTGCCGATCATGCTCGCGTCTAGCCGCCGTGACGACCGAACGGACGCCCTCGCCGACTCTGAGACAGCGTCAGTCATTTCTCATTAGTGGTCATAGGACGTCATCATGCCTCAATGCCCCATGCCGCGCTCCTCACTGTAAGCCCACCGCTCCAAAAAGTCAAAAAAATACACCAACGCGTGAATTTCTACAAATTGTCCGACTACGTGCATTAGCTTTTCAATTACTAACTAACCAACAACCTTTTTAGTTGTCTAATCTCGGCTAGTTTTGATTAGAACAATATATACCGGTACCTGTTATAAAACTTAACAATTTCAGAATAAAATCAATAATCAGCGAGGTTATGTTTGTTTATATGTTGTACCGAAAGTTGACACCCACAAATTATACAATAAATACTTGCGTAAATTAAATACAAAACCTAGTGTCCTACAACATTGTTAATGCTTGACGCTAACAAGAAATTCCATTAAAAATAATCGTTGTTTATTTTAATGCTAATAAGAAGACAATATATGTAGACAGAAACGTCCACGAATGTGAACTTATACGTCATACCATTAGTCGTTGGCAGTACTGACCAATACAATTCAGCTGCTACGTAATACCATACAGCCTACAGAATACGTTTCTTAACATTATTCATTATTTCAGAAATGTCTACATTCTATAAGAATATAAACATAGAAACTTTTTAACAGATGTCAAATGTACAAACGCAGCAAACAAATGCATCAAATACATTTCTTTACTCAAAAAAACTGAAAACATAAACAACTAGAGTATCAGTTCCGTCGCTGACCCGTTCTGCCAAGCTTGATCTTGCGAAGGACCGGCGCGCTGGCGCTGACCTCTAGAACCGGGGTCGTGTTGTTCGGGTCAAAGAATCCGGTCTGACTGCTGTGATTGAGCACTCCCTTCCACAGACCCGGTCTAGGGGCGTCACGAGGTCTGCACGCAATCATTTAATCTTCATTTTTGACATCAATCTACCTTTATTATAATTCACAATAAATATATATACAAAATATATACAAAAAAAGACATACAGGGTAAGCAAAAAGTATCACAAACTTTGAAGATCTATAACTGTGGCAGTTGAGCAACAAAGCTGAAATCCATTATTTTACAGATCACTATATGGTCATCAAATTAAAAAATAGTGGCTATAACAGCTGCGGCGCAACAGCAATCTACGTATCAGTTGTAGTATGATGACCAGCAGCGGATTAACACTTGAAGCAACAGGCGATCACCGTATCCAATTTGTCGATTAAAAGATACTTTATTCCAATTTCTTGCCGGGATAGTATGCCATTTCTATACGCATCAAATTTCCTTAAATCATACATAACAAATGAAATACTTTAGAGCGCTGCCTATGAAAATTGATATCTAACTAAAATATCGATTACAATTATAGCTAAATTTCGCATAGAATAAGAGAGAAAGGAGACTCACATTCTAGATAGAACGGTGATGAACTCGTTCACTTTGAACCGAAGACAACCTTTGTCGATCTCCTCCTTCAAACTGTCCTTAGATGAAAGAACCTGACAAGGTTTCATCTAAGGACAGAATAAACACGCGACACAGCCCTTCATTTGTGAACATATTCAATACACGACAAAGCCCTTCATTCGTGGTCAGATTTCAATACAAGACACTACCCTTCATTAAGAGACAGATTTGCAGCATAATACTGCTTTATTTATAGATCTTTAACACACAGCATGAAATACTCAACTAGCAGCACACCACGTCTAGTATCTTCCTAAGAGGTAAAATCTCAATATCTCACAAGCCTAATAATACAGTCTCGTATGTCGGCTGAAGAGACCCTCAGTGGACTCGAAATTCTTCTAGGGAAATCTGAAAGAGAGCAGACCACAGAGACACACGTTCTGCGAGTCCTCAACAAAGTATTCTAATACGCCGTGCCTGTACGCAAGTGAGTAGTAGTAACACTCACGCGGTTCAGACTGTCGACGATGTCGCTGAAAGTCGGTCTGCTCTCGGCCATGCTGCTCCAGCAGCGCAGCATGAAGGCGTACCAGTCATCAGGACAGTGGTCCGGCTGGTCTAGCCTACTGCACCGCGGCGCCTGCACCGCCTCCAGTATCTAAGCACAACATTCACCAGTTACGGCAATGTGACGATCAAAAGGAAGTTAAGGCGGCGCTACGGGGCGGGGGTTGTACAGGACATAACCCCCCCAACGCAGAAAGCTAGCCCACCCCCCCACTTATTGAGGTGCCTCTTATTATAGGCCACCCCTGTTACGATTTGCAAAACCTGTAGTGAGGGAGTTAGCACCCCCACTTTTTTGAACCTGCATTGGAGAAAAAATGAATCAAGTGTAGCATCAGAAAGCAAAAAGTTTGCACCGTCAGCCCTCCCCCCCGCCCCCGCTCGTGACTTCTGTTTGGAAAGGAAAAATGCCTTGTAGATCAAGCCTCTTTTCTTTTACGCTAGCTCCCCCAGCTTTTCCTTTGTGTCCTCTTGGCCCCCCCCCCAAAAATTATTATAGGCCCTGATTAACTGTCATGAAAATGCTGATTTTTGACAATATTAATTTGCGACAACTATCTCGTTTGGGAGTTTAAGGAGAGTGCGTAGGTATCAACATGTTGGTATTAGTTCGTATAATGCCTCTGGATAGAACATAGAGATAAATACGCCGACCATTTCTGTCACGTTAAGTGTCGTAGTTTAATTTGAAGGGGAGCAAATCCAATAATCATAAGTCAAGTTGGGCAAGAACGAAATTCAAGGAGGGGCGCTGCTCCCCCTTAAAATTTTAAGGGGGGCATTTGCCTACCCTAGCTCTATTAGCGCGCCGCCACTGGTAGCAACAAAGACTAACCGATCGGTTCTGTGCGGAGGGTGATTTTGTGGTTTTGTGAGTTTAAATAAGGTGTGTTGTAGCAATGACTATATCACAGTCCTGTTCCATGCAAGAGGGCCGGCACAGAACCGCTTTCCCTTTTTTAGACTCTTGCTGTGACTCGCCCACAAAGCTCTTGACTGCAAGCCAATTCTTTGTTACCCGGCCTGCAGCGAGTTAGGGCCTCCTTGCAGAGGGTAGCGTGCCTCTGGGTCTCAGCAACGAATCATTCGCAAACAATCGCTCTTTAATAGCCCAGTACGACTCGCTCGGGGATGCAGACCTATTTCCTTTTAACCCCAGTTTGCGAGGGATTTTTATGACAAGCAAAGACATCTAAATTGACAGTAATTCATGCAGGGCCTACAGCATTGACTGCTGAAATGTTACATTATATACTTCCCAAAAAATGACATTGAAATTACATTCAAATTAACTAACAAAGCTATAAAAATATGAGAAACTCTGGCACAATACATGTACCTCCCCCGTTGTAAATTCTTCAATTTGAACTCAATTAGAACACCCACTAATTTCACTCTCACAAAACTCAATCAGGAGACAACACTTATGACGGTATTCAAGAAGGTGATTTAACGCCAGCCGCAGCGATGAACTCCGAAGACCAACCTCGCGGACGATTTAACCGCTGATTATCAATTTTCTGTCTTTCATGGACGCTGATTAACGTCATCGGGAGATAAACTGCATGATTTATCCGCCGGAAAAACTCCTACATTTGAATCGGCCAACTTTGGCCGTTTAAGCAAAGATAAACCTCCGTCCCCTTATGATTTCCTATTAATGCTCACTTTGTAGACGTTGCCATGACAGCAATAATGAACATGCAAAAAACCAGTCAAAATTATCGATACATAACTAATAAAAACTCACAAAACGGCTTAAATGCAGATGCGTATCAATTTCTAAATACATGTGTTATGTAATACAACGAATTTAAAAGTGAATTGAAGCTTAATAGACGGACCCATCAAAGGTTGTGGTTTGAGGACAATCCAACATACGCCAGAGTTTTTTGACACCCATGACATATAAGTTATCCTACATCATTTGACTGGAGATGCGTGAAAAACTTTAATTTTATTCTTCAACACTAGCAATGGCAAGCGAAATGCATCGGCAACATTTGATTGGGTCAAGCCGTAAGGATAGGCTACACGATTCTTGTCACTCATTATCAGTAGCCTACATGTGCATGTAGGCCTATATAATAGTCGCAAATTGGACTATGCATTTTGACTCCAAGCAAAGGTGCCGGACCATCGGGGTGCCGAGATGGGTGCCCGCAGTGGTCGGCCTGAGACTGACACAGCCTGTATCCCTTTAAACCCCGGCATTTGGAACATTTTTCCATGCTTTTTGTTCCATTTAATTTCTTGCATTTATTGACAAAATTCAATTATTAATGTAGGCCTTAAGAGTAATTCATGGCTAGGCTACAACAGAAGACGACCAATCAGCACAATAGTTAGCCACCATTCGTTTAAGTTGACTATTTTCTAACCTCAGATTGGTCGTGGATGATGCAATATCTATTAAGACACCGCTGCCAGCTGCTGTCGAAGATAAACTCAGCGATAATCTGATCGGGCGCGCTTTAGCCTTCATGAAAGAGATTTCTGCAACTGGAAGGTCTAACTTTTTTGGGAGGATAGTCTAAACCGTTGGTTTATTGAAAAGATTAACAAAAGCAGTGATGACTAAGAATGCCGCCCTTAGAGATGACTTCAAAACCCGATTCACTGGTCCTACATACGGAGTAAGAGATCATCTTTCGTGCATTCTACATGATGTATTTCACTGCGCAGAATCCTCCTACGGGCTACCATAGTTATTCAACCAAGTTTAGACCTGATAGAAACAAGCTTTACAGTTCTTTAACCATTTTGTTTCTGTAACAGGCTAATAATTTTAATAGTTTGTTTAAAAGGGTCCATTTCGCACCGAATGGCATCATTGGGGACAAAAAAATCTACAGGCTCCTAATCACTGGGATTAATGCCCACCTCTGAGCTGGTCTTGCCTGCCCAGGGCACGGCTGCATAGCTAAACATCTCCCACAACAGCACAGCAAAGGCCCAGCAGTCCGAGGCCGAGGTGAATCTCAGACCGTTCATGCATTCCGGTGGATACCTGGCGACATATAAAACCACAGTTGAGCACAATTGACCACAGCTAAGCACATAACAAAGAATAAATAAATAAAGTCAAACAATGCAAAACATTAATAGCAACAGGTCAATAACAACTTACAAAGTCACAGAAGCCTCAACTTAACATGATCCTCAACTTAACATAATCCTCAACTGAATATGATCCTCAACTATATATGATCCTCAACTAAATATGATCCTCAACTAAATATGATTCTGAACTAACTATGATCCGCAACTAAATATGATCCTCAACTAACTATGATCCTCAACTAAATATGATCCTCAACTAACTATGATCCTCAACTAAATATGATCCTCAACTAACTATGATCCTCAACTAATATGATCCTCAACTAAACACGATCCTCAACTGAACATGATCCTCAACTAACTATAATCCTCAACTGAACATGATCCTCAACTAACTATGATCCTCAACTAACTATGATCCTCAACTAAATATGATCTTCAACTAACTATGATCCTCAACTAAATATGATCCTCAACTAACTATGATCCTCAACTAAATATGATCCTCAACTAACTATGATCCTCAACCAACTATGATCCTCAACTAAATATGATCCTCAACTAACTATGATCCTCAATTAAATATGATCCTCAATTAAATATGATCCTCAACTAAATATGATCCTCAACTAAGTATGATCCTCAATTAAACATGATCCTCGACTTAATATAACCCTCAACCAAACATGATCCTCAACTACACATGACCCTCAACTAAACATGATCCTCAACTAAGTATGATCCTCAACTAAACATGATCCTCAACTAAATATAATCCTCAAACAGGGATCTGCCAATCGCCCAAATAGCATTATTTTTTTGTTTTAAAGAAGTTGGTGAATTTGTGTTCCATTTCGCGAAAGCCCTTGGGAAATGTTTTATTCATCCTTCATTCCTAAAAGCGCAGTAACTGGAAATATGGTGATGAATAAAGCAATCAATTTAATATATTCAATTGCACTCAAAGGGAACAAATGACAACATTTGTGCAACAAATTTGGTAAAAAAAAACTACGGCCTGGCGAAATAAAATGTCGTCTGGCAAATGTTTGGCTAATTTTTTTCAAGATCCAGATCAGGCCCTGACTGAAGGACTCGAAGACAATAGTGCTGATAATAAGTATTCATTTCACCCATTCACGGCTTTAATATATTTACAAATACAATGGCACTAAAAATCGTATTATGGAATTTAAATGAAACATCAACGACACTCCAACTCTGCATTAATGGCTAAAAATTGTTATAGAATATCATTAAACTACTCTTTACACTTATAACTGATACTTAGGCTGTTGCCTCAAATTTAGATGAACACTTTCTACTGACAATATGATAAATTTAATGAAAATCATTACAAAACTCATAGGTAAACAAACGCAAGAGATCAAGCCAATCAAAAATTAACATGCTCGTCGATCAGGGATTGCAAAATGACATCACTAAGAAATTAAAACAAGTCAATTATATCGCCTTAACAGACCATGCAATCGGCATCTTTGTGCTGGAGTCATCTTGGTAGTATTCCCTTCCCACCCCAACCAATCGAGAGAGGCCAATGTCGCTTATTTTGACCTACAAGAGCATTACAAATCTGTCCAGCACAACAGCTCAACGTACCTCACAACAAACAACAAACATACAAACGTACCTCACAACTGGTACTTCACAACTGCAGACATCTTTTCAATAATTTTATTACATTTATTTCGTTTATATAAAGTACACTAGTCAATGAATTATGAAATAGAGTTAACAAGCATTTAGAACCTAACTTGACATAAACAAAACCACTGATAAATCTGCCAAATTATATCGAGCCTACAATGATCTACAAATGATGAAAAGCACTGTCCTAATCAAAGCTTTAAACAAGATAGCTAATTAGTAATTACTTCAGTGATTTATTACAGCCTGCCTATTCAATATGGAAACAATTGTCTGTTGAAAAAGCCATCGGAAGGCAAATTGACAGAAAATAATCAAATAATGCCAGCGAACCGAAAACATTGACTAACTTTATCACCAGAGATCGCTTCCAATTTGATTCAATTACAGTCTCATTATAAAAAAGTCTCTACCTTGGCTATACGTCACAGCGTATAGCACACACAGTCCTAGCCTTGTCTTGGGCAACAGAATACAACACCTTTTAATTTGTTTCCAAGTCACAGAGCTTTGTTTGTTACCTACCGGCACGGCACAGCAGCATGCTAGCACCATATAATTTTAAAGTAGATAAAAATAATAAATTCTGCGCATGTATATCAACAAAATTTGAATTCAAAACTACAAAAATAAATAACAATTCTTAAATAGAAATTATTCACAACAATGCTTAAGATAAATGCTTATGTAATTCAGCTGCTTGCATATAATTCAAAACTTTCAGAAGCGGACCGTTGTAAAAAAGATAATTGTCTTAATAGGTAGAAGAAAATAAATGAAAAACAATAAATCCCTCAAAATTTTTATTTAAAAAAACAAGACCTGCCAAAAAAATTCATTCTTTTGGCTAGATTTCTGAATAGGCCCACAACTGGGGCATGTAAAGTTAGCAAGCGTTTGAGATCAGCGGACTCAGCAAGCTCAGTGAAACCGTTTTATAGACAGCAAACGCTGAGCATCAGTACCGAGCTTGCTGAGTCAGCAAGCCAAACAGATCTATAGGATCGCTGAGTTCTCAATGCAAACCCATATGTATGCAGGAGCGCAGACGGCATTTAAAGTCAAAGGGGGTGAGAGCAAACTGTTTGAAGTGAAGGTTGGTGTACACCAGGGCTCGGCGCTTAGCCCACTGTAATTTATAATTGTTCTGGAAGCAATATCCAAGAAATTCCGGAAAGGTCTACCATATGAGCTACTATATGCCGATAATTTAGTGACAGCTGAGGAGTCGGAAGACCTGCTGATGGAGAGAGTAAAGATATGGAAAGAAGTTTGGAAGCGAAGGGACTTCGGGTAAACTCTAAGAAAACTAGGGTAATGAGGTGCAAAGAGAATTCGGGACAAACCATGAGGACATATCCATGCGGAGTTTGCAGAGATGGAGTGGGTCCGAACTCAATCAAATGTTGCAAGTGCAGGAAGTGGATTCACAAAAAGTGTAGTGAAATCAAAGGTAGATGAAAGGAAGATCCACTTTTCCAATACTTAGTGTGTATCAAGATGTAGACAACAGTGTTAAGACAAAGGAGGAGAAGTGTGTGATGCTTGAGAAGGGGTGTAGCATGGAGCGTGTGAGTAGTTTCTGTTACCTGGGAGATATGATCGGATGCGGAGGGGGAGCAGAGGAGGCAGCAAGGGCTAAGGTGAGAAGTGCCTGGGCAAACTTTAACAAAGTGGGACCTATCTTGACAGCGAGGGGTGTCTCGTTAAAACGAAAAGGGAAATTCTACAATATGTGTGTGCAAAGTACTATGGTATATGGAAGTGAGACACGACCAGCAAAGGTGGAGGATCTTCAGAGATCAGAGAGAACAGAGAGAATGATGGTGAGATGGATGTGTGGAGTGTCATTGAAGGACAAGTGTCGAAGCAAAGATTTAAGAAAACGATTAGGTGTCATATGCATAATTGAGATGGTAAAGAAAGGGAGACTGAGATGGTTTGGACATGTGGAATGCATGAATGAGGAAGACTGGGCATGTCGATATATTAAGGTGGAAGGAATCGTTGGAAGAGGGAGGGGGAAGAAAGCTTGAAAGGAGGCGGTAGAGAGCGATAAAGGAGCGAGGCATGAATAGAGAGATGGCAAAGAATCGAGAGTTGTAGGGGAGTCTCAAAGTGGGAAACGTCCAACCTGTGTTAACACGAAAAAGTGGACATAAAACGTAAATGATGATGATGATTATCGCAAACTACAAGCTACATCCTATAACGCAATAGGTAATCACATCATCATGTGACGTAACCTGACCTTTGTGATCAAATTTGTTTTCCCCTCGATGCAGCCATTTTGTGCATTTTGTCATTCGAGACAAAATCGTCACACTTCGCTGCTTACTAAGCAATTCAGCAAATTGCATGCTAACTTTCTACACCCCAGGCACCGCCGAGCTCACCTTGTCCTTGGCAACCATGAGCACGTTACGCGCGGCCAGGTCGCGGTGGACGAGTCGTCGAGACTCGAGGTATGCCATGGCGTTGGCGACCTGCCCGGCGAGCTCACACAGCGTGCCGACACCAAAGTTGCCGCGCAGTGCCGGCTCTCTGAGACACTCGCGCAGCGAACGAAGCTGTGCCAACTCCATCACCTGCACGACATCGCCACTTCATGTCCATATAGAACAAAGTTGTGCCACCTCCATCATCTGCACGACATCGCTGCCTCAAGTTGCATTCAAAACTACTCGTTGCATTGAAGAGAGTTGTAAGGTTTTCAAACTGCACAAGTTATTTTTTTAATGTCCAGGAGCACACTAGGGCCACTTAGCGCAAAATTAGAATAGAAAAATTGCTCATGTAGTCATTGAAGCATTGCCCATTTACTGCAAGCCCGCTTCCCAGGCTTCGATGGCGTGGTGAAAAGTTCATGGCACAATCATTGTCACTATAAGCAATTTCATGTGTGAAATGCATAAAAAGTTGTCAGTAAAAGCTGCAACGAATTGAAAATTTAAAATCAAAACCGTAGAATTAAATCTCAGTAGCGCGCTGACCATCATAAGTGAGTTGCTGGCTAGCATGACGCCGTAGATCCGCGCGATGTGCGGATGATCAATGGACTGGAGCGTGCCGATCTCCTTGAGCACCTCGCTCGTCTCCGTCCGAACCTTATCCCTCTCCAAGCACCGCACTGCCACCTGGATCTGCACCAGCAGGCTGCAGCTTACAAACAGTGCTTGTTCTGGCAGCCGTCAAAAGATAACTTTTTGGGCAATTTGAGAAACTGGTTCCCACCTGGCGAAAGCCAAATAGTGAGATTTTTATGGATCATTCGCCCTTAGAAGTTTGAACACGTATATGGAGACGAACAGAGGAATAAATTTAATACATTCCAGCGTGCCAGAAGAGACAGCTGACAGGAGAGATGTGACGAAAAAAAGTAAGGCCTGACAAAAAAAATAAGGTTGGCAAATTTTTACCGAATTGTTGCTCAGACACAGAACAGCACTGCTCATAAACACGCTCAGAATGGCCAGAACAACGGAATCAATGCAGCAGGCTCACTCATCCATACAAAGAGTACGGATATCCATTGTCCACACTCATCTATACTTCATTTAGCTTCTTAAGTTTAAGAACCATGCGTAGTAGGTAATAAGACTTTACTCAAAGCAAAGCAAAGAACCACTCCCCTTGTTTAGGCATGGCTTACAACTTGCCCCCAGAGCTCTCGCCTGCAATCTATTCCATTTTCACCCTAGCCTGGTACAAAGAGACGAGCCTGCTAATATTTAAAATTTTGCTACAAAGTTTGCACCTGCCAATAGCGGGCTGAATTTTTTAATTTTTGGTAATACAGTACGGTAACTGATCACAAGTACCTGGCTCAATGCTCAGTTGCACACACTATGTAAAAATAAACAACCAGTTTAAGCAGACACACTAGCAGCCTTGATCACGGCTCACAGCTCATTATTCGGCCCTCAATGGCAACGGATGTCATTGTACAGATGTCGTTGGCATAATCAGCTACTACGGCATCTACCAGCAAAGAGCTCTAACTTAGTTTTAGACTTACTTTTTCCTAAATTTGTCTTCAACGAAGATACTGAATTTTGCCTAGATTTTGTGCTTGAACGAAAGCCACATATAACAAGATTTGCACCAATTCAGAATATTTAAAAACTAGACGGAAGCACAGTACCCGTGCATAAACGGTCTGCGCGCAGGCCCCCACGAGTAGATAAACATGAGTTTTTAAATTTACTGTAGGATTTACGCATTTTGGAAAGATTAGGCGAACCTCTACAACATGAACATTGAACAGGAAACACATTTTCTGTGATAAAGAAAAATAAAATATAAAAATCTGGGGGGGTCTCCAGGAGGCACAGTGAATTTTATACAAATCCAAGGAAAACTATATAATCAGGGCTTAGTGCGCATGTTCCCTCAATTTTTTTCAAAATCCTTTCAGTGGCAGCTGAGTTATTGTGGCGCAAGGGTTTTGGAACCCATACTTTTATAAAAACCGATCGCCGATCTCATGTATCAATATTTTGTTAAAACATATATAGGGCACTTTTAGCCCTGACCAAGTGCCACACAACAGCAAAAAATCTTGCAAATCAGATTGATGATAAAAAAATTATCTCGATTCTTGCAAAAGTGCATGATATGGCTCCCCCCAGGCCCCCTTAACATTTCGAAATGAATCATTAAACTAAGAATGCTTTCCCCAATGGCGTATATATTTCGCCCCTGGTTTCATTATTGCAGCGCTCAAGGTTGTCACCCACGATTACGTGGTTTAAATTTTTCTAAATCTGGGGGGGGGCTCTCGGGGGCACCGTTCATATCTTTCAAAATCCAAGCAAAACTGTATAATCCGGGCGTAGTCCGCATGTTCCCTGAAAAAATGATCCAAATCCGTTCACTGGTGGCTGAGTTATTGTAACGCAATGGTTTTGGCCCCCCCAACTTTTTTTAAAACGGTTCGCCTATCTCAAATCTCAATATTTTGTTAAAACATGTATAGGGTGTTTTTTAGTAAGTAATCAGTGGAACAATCTGGTGCAAAAAGCGTGCAAATGGAACTAATAGTAAAAAAGTTATCACGATTCTTGAAAAAGTGCATGAAATGGTCCCCCAGGCCTCCTTAATATTTTGAAATGAATTGTTTTGCCAGAAACGCTTTCCCCAATGGCATATATGTTTTTCCCCTGGTTTCATAATTGTAACGCTCAAGGTTGTTGCCACGATGACGTGAAAAACACAAAAAAATCAAAATCTGGGGGGGAGCTCCCGGGGGCACTGTTAATTTTTTTTTTTATTCAAGCAAACCTGTATAATCTGGGCTAAGTCCACATGTCCCCTGAAAAAATGGTCAATATCTGTTCAGTGATGGCTTGTGGCGCAAAGGTTTTGGCCCGCCAAATTTTTATAAACACCGTTCGCCTATCTTATATATCAATATTTTGTTAAAATGTATATAGGGCGTTTTCTAGTAAGTAGTAAGTGGTACAAATCTGCACTATCTGGTGTAAAAAGCGTGCAAATCGGACTGATAGTAAAAAAGTTATCGCAATTCATGCAAAAGTGCGCGCGGTGGCCCCCTGGACACCCCCACAGTGTTTACAATAAATTTTTTCGCTGGAAACATTTTCGTTGACGAAAAAAATGTTTTGACCCTCATTCTAGACTTATAGGTCAGGAGGCGAGTCTCCGGGAATACGACAAAGATCTGTAAGAGAAAAAAAATAAAGAAATAAAATAAAATAAATAAATAAAATAAAGAAAACCAAAAATAAAGGTACTGGGCCAAAACAATACAGCGTTCGCCTATTGGCGCACGCTGTAAAAAATATAAAGTCTGTCAGCTGAGCATACCAAATTACCAGTTCTGAAATTAATGCAGTACTACAACGTGATGCTGCTATAGGATATTATGCTGTTAAAGCTAGACCGAATGACCTCAAAAACGCTCTCTCAAATGAGCACAACTTAATGATACTTCGTCTGTAGGCACTGCGTCTGTAGGCACTGCGTCCGTAGGCACTGCGTTGGAACAACAAAACTAATTATTCCTAGGGCTACTCACAATTATCTGAGCTGCATTTATTTCAAAATACTACTAATATTATAAATCAAGCAAGAAGTAAGCAAAGGATAACCTACAATGTACTGAACTTACATGTTTATGACGACTGAACTAGGTATATCGTTCACGATTTTGATTTTAAACTTATTTTAAAGTTTTACTGATACCACGCTGAACATCTGGGTGTAAGCAAAAAGTAAAAACAGGACTCCATCTTCGAAAACAAATTCAAATACCGGTAACTTAAATATTAAAACTTAACTCGGGATTATGGGTATTGAGGAGAGTAGGGAAAACAAGAACTATGATCCGTATGATAGTCAGAAGACACACGCAGGTCTTGTGATCGCATTCCCCACTTACGCAGGGGTAGGCCATTTGCAGCCATGCACACCCACCCTCCACCTTATCATATCCATCGCATCCACAGTCTTAATCCTTTCACATCCTTCTCTGTCAAGCTTTTCCACGTCGTTTCCGGTCTCCCCACACGTCTTTTCCCATCTACCTCATAATCCATACATTTCAGCACCCAATCATCCGGTTTCTTTTTCAAAACATGCCCCAGCCATCACAGTCTGTTTCTTCTAACCGCCTCCCCCACGGCCTCCAATCCCATTCTAACTCTCCGGTCCGCACTATACTATACTAGTCCGCACTGACTATATGAGTCAGAAGAAAGAGAAAAAAACTGGATTGGACATGTAATGAGGGGAGAGTTTGTTGAGAAGTATGGGAGAGAAGAATAGAGGGCAAGAGAGAACCGAGAAGGCCACGTATCGGAATGCTAGACGACCTGCTTGAGAAGGAATAGTACGCGGATATGAAGAGAAGGGTCGAAGATCGGCTAGGGTGGAGTGTTTGGACACCAAAGGCCTGCCACTTGCAAAGCACCGAAGAGAGACTGCGGAATTGAAGGAGAATTAAAAAAAATTGCTGGACAGAGAGAAGTATAAACTAGGAGGTATTGATGAGAGTTAACAAAAAAAGAACACTTGCAAAGGATAATGAGAAATACTGGAGGGAAGAATGAACAGCAACAGAACGGTGGAATGAAAAAGAATAAGAACGATCGGCAGATGAGTTACGAGTCAGAAAATTGCATGCAAACATGAAGTGAATAACGGAGGACCGCCAGGTGTGAAGAGGTTGGATGCCAAGGATCTTTAGTTTGGCAGTACATTAGAGAGAAAAAAAACTTCCACTATGTTAGTCAAGTGTCAAATTGGCTAAAAATTTCAGTACCGGTAGGACTACCACACGTTCACGATTGTTGCAGTCTAATTGTTAATAGCATAATAGCTACAAAATGCAAGTTGTTAGCTAGCCTTTAACTCAATACCAATAAAATCCCTGGGACCTGTCGTTTAGGCAGTGTAGGCGGAGAGAGAAAATTAAAACTTCTATTTCTATTAAAACACCACTCACCTGTTCTCCGTTGTTATAGAGCAAGTGAGAATAGTAAAACCTCAATATCTATTAACTAAAACAAAACACCAATCACCTGTTCCCCGCTGTCGTTGGTCCAGACGCCCTGTTGAACAGCGCCAAAGTCGCCCCTGCCGAGCACCTTGTGGAGGGTCAGCGCGTCCTGCTCGATGACCTGGCGGTGAGGCGAGGGGTGCAGCAGCTGAATCTGACCCCCCCGGAGGTCGTGACCCCCTCCTCCCGGTGTGGACGGACTCACCGGGCTCGCGTCACCCTTTGTGAATGCCTGTGTCGGAAAACAGTGATTTTATTAAAGTTGAGGCTCAGCCATAGAAGTAATTTGCAATCAACTAAGGAGCTAGCATTCAATTCACATTCCTCTGCTTAATGATTTTTCATGTCACATTGTTCAGAATTCAGCAAGCAAATGGATCATCACAATGGATCAGCGTCAGTGCATTTGTTACAGTTCTGGTTCCAAGCCGGGAGCCATGAAATACCTAGTAACTAATGATAGCAGAGATTTTATCTGCTTCGATCAGTAAAATATGTGAATAATTTACAATCGTTGAACCATTCTAAAAAATAGGCAAATAAACAGAATAAACCTCACAGACTTGACACCATCAAACCAATGATACAGCCCTTAGATCCCACTATACCAGAAAAATAGAACAAATTGATATGAAGCAGGTCAGACACATCAGTTAAAAAAGAGCTGATGTCTGTGGCATGCTTCTATACTGAAGACATGGCGAATTTCTATGCTATATGACAGAGCTTCACATAAACGGGACAAAACGTTGTGACCGAGTGGTCTAAGTTGCAGAGCTCGGATTGCGGGCTCGACTGCGAGTTTGTTCGAATCCCGGCCACAGCAAAGATTATCGAGTCACTTAGTGCACCCTTGGCAAAGGAGGTCTTAGTTCGTCAGCCCTGTAAATAATCGTCCATTAGGGTGGAGTGCAGTAGAGAAGTTAAAGTTGAAGATAAACAGAACAAACGTATTATATTTTAAAATATAATAGGACTGTTTTGCACACGATAAATTTTCAGATCTTCGCACAGTGCACTGCATACAGTCGATGTATAATGATACATAATGATAAATAAAACGTTTGTGTTAAAATATTGGTAAATATTTGACTTACACTGCCAAAAGTCATTTGAGGGGCGTGTAAAATAGACAAGCGCTTGGCTCAGCAAAATCTTGCTGGTCAACGAAAAGGCGAAAATACAGCCTGCACGTTAAATTTCATACCAATCACCCCTATACCTCACGCTGATTGTATTTTCGCTTTTTCGTTGACCAGCAAGATTGTACTGAGCAAAGCGCTTGCGTACTTACACGCCCCAGGTCAGCAACATACTTGGATAACAGAGCAGAATATCCTATCACATAACAGGTCATAACTTCATGCAAAACAATTTGCAGGGTCAAAATGCCCAGCAGATATCTTTAACCAAGCTTACATTACATTTGTCTACCTTGCATACATTGCCTATATTAATGTACGATTGTGCATTAGATATCCATTTTCCATAGGGCGGAGCAAAAAAACGCAAATTTTCGACAAATAAGCAGCGATACTTTAAACATCCATTTTCACAATACTTCAAATATCCATTTTTCACGCAAAACTACTACCACAATTCAACCAGCACAGGACAAACACCGACCTTCTTGAACTTGCCGAAGGCGCCGTGTGGATTCTGGTGCTTCTTGGCGCACTGGCGCAGACGGCGCATCTCGGGACGTGACATGCCAAGGTCAGCGAGGTCGGCGTCCTCCACGTACTTGAGCTGGGCGACGGTCGTGACTTTGAGTTCGTGCACTATGGGGTCGTGGTACGACTCGAGCTCCGCGCCCGCAAGAAACTCACGCATATCCGACATTGCGGCGCGGGGATGGGAGAGGGGCGGGACGGAACCTGTCGCGTGGTACGCCGTGCAAGCAATAAATAATAAATCTATAATATAGTAAAATAATGCTCAGGCTTTCGGAACTGCACGATTGAGCTGATTTGGGATCCTATACTAATTTCTCTGTGATCAAAATTAGTTTACAAAGGCGAGATTTGCGTTTGATAAATCAAAATCAATATCCGATTTGCAGCATTTGATACAGCAACTATAATCAGAAACCACTAACTATGAAAAAATATGACTACTTTCACTTAATATCGCGACTTATACCTAACTCATCGTGATGATAACCGAAACGAGAACTCATCTCGGTCATCCTCTATTATGTTTCTTTGCCTAAAGTCTAAGAACTCTAATCATCAAGCACACTCAGACGTTGGAGAATTTCACAACATCATGAACTGACTGAGAGGCGGTCGAGAGGAAGGAAGAGTAGAGAAATGAGGAAGATAAAGCAAGACGTGCACCGACTGAACTAGATGTAGGGTACATCAAAGGATCTGCTACAAAGCGACGTAGTCAGTGAATAAACGACCAGTTGCAATGTCACCCATCAAAATCGACACTTGGTGGGCTTCATAGTATCGGCACCCTTCATTCATCGGACAATTTCCAAACCAATGAACCAGACTTTGTCCGTTACCTGAGAAACAGTATACGATCCAGCGAATGCATGACCAATCTTTGACTTTATCCTGGCGAAAAGCGCCTAAGAGAACGTAATGCTTCCTACGCTTTCAGCTAGCGTCTAGCAGTATCTAGCATCCCAAACACATACAGGGGAAGGGATCTTCTGCAATTCTTCCCTGCGACAGGACTGGTAGATTGAGAACAAACATTCCAGCCATTAGCAACAGAACAATATAGGAGTTTTAACATTGGTGTCCCTGACAGAAACAATGTTTGTCACAGCACCCAGCATTAATTAGTAACTGGTGAACCTTCTGCATACCGACGATTGTCTATTCGATAATACACCCTAGTCTAAAGTTTCACACAACAAACTTCAGAAAGAAGCATCATGAATATTAATTATATCACATTAAAAAAAACTCTCCACTAAGAATTTGCATGTGATAAATAATATATCACACTAACCATTAACTCTGGAAGTACAATTTGCGTCAAATGCTAATTGAAGAACAGTCTGAATATTTGTTCTGTTTTAAAATTCATTCGGTCAGCTATGTACATAATGAAATTATCAACATATCCCACCTGTCTTACACTGTCACATCAGCGTGAGAAACAATAGCACAATATTTCATGATCATCCATTTTTACCATGCAATGCTGCAAGTAACCTCCCTTTGACTCATAGGCTGCAATACACCCAAGGCGTGCAAGGCTTACGGCCTCATAAAATGCAGCAAATCCTGCTGAAATCCTAGCAACTGCCAACTGGCCAGCACTAGCTAGCAAAGCATTCATGGTTTATTTTACTGCAGGCTACGGTACAACTTCTATTGGTTTCCCAAGCAGTTATGCAACCCGCACAGCGTGGCCGGTACAGTCCTTTCTTAGCCAACTCTCTGCAGTATATCACAGGATCGCTAGCTGTAAACATGAAACTGCCTATCCAGATAATAAAGAGCAGAACTTTGGCCGCATGTAAGACTGACTGAATACATAGAAAGCCTGTGATCGCAGTAACAATGCTAAGGGCAGAGTTGTTAAGTAAGCACTTAATTAGACACTTGGTCCACGGGCTTGCTACAAGCAGACCTGACCCACTGGCCCAGTTAGAAAGCATAACTTGTTGAGCAGAACACTTCAGCCACAATCTGTGCTGATGCAATTTGGCATCTAACCAAATGTGCATAGCTAAGGCTACTATTTAACTTGTACAGCGGAACCAAATGTTACTACGCCTTGCTGTTAAGAATTTTGAACTATGTTAGTAGTATCGGTACCCGGTACGCCTCAGCTCCAACTGAATACAGCGTTAGGCTAATGTTGAAGTTTTTTGAGAAGACAATTACACACGAAACCAAACCTTAGTCAACAAAACCAGTGTCACACAGAGATCTGAAACAAAAAAATATATCCTAATTGCATTGTACACAGCTAAGAAACTTTCTTAGTAAGAAAACAAAACTGAACTCACTGCTTCTTGTCGTTTAATCTAGCGAGTCAAAAACCTTTGTGTAGGCTTACCGGAAGAACACTGACAACAAGCGTCCTAGACTGTGACATTGACAGCAATTTAATGGGCCGAAATTAACACGAGGCCGTGGATGACTAATAAGCCCCGAGCTTCTGCGGTTCTGACAACAGTCATAATTTATTCATGTTAAAAGATACATAGTTGTGCATACGTTGATTTGTAGAACTCCAAATAGGAGTCGTTCAGCATAGTGACTCATAATGATTAGCATTCATTATTATCCATTCAAGCACCGTGTGAAAGGAATGAGGGCGGAAAGGGGGGTGTTAGGGCTTATTAATAAACTTTGGCACATGTAACCACTAACCAGCAACCAGGACACAACAATGTTCTACAACAATATTTAGATATACCGGTCGTGTACCCTACACACATTAGCAAGTTGTGAGCTCTAGTGGAGGCCGGCTGCATGAAAACCTGTTATCATTCATTATTTTGCAACCATGGACACTACATCATAATATCTAATTTGAGGTGAATGTTAGTTTCCGATAGACAGTGTCTACTAGAAATGAGCGCCTATAAATATCTTTGAAATATTAAGGAGTTGGCAAAACAGCTGAAAGGAAAGCAGACGAAACAAAATAGCAAACTACAGGCGTGAAATTAAAACCACCAGACACATGAGCGACCTCTTGGAATATTGACATTCCTTCCACAACCGGAGTATGTCAATCGGACGTTTTCACACAAAATTTACTATGGTGAAATCAGGAGTCCTGCAGGAGAGTTACTTTCAAAAATGCAACTAGAAGTCCTAAACTATTATTACATTTTTCAACTGAACTTCAGAGTTCCAGTTCAATTACACCACATTTTGATTGTGCATCGACAGGACATAAACGGACAAAACATAGTTTGAAAATATTTTCTGTTCTACCATTGAACTATCACTCCTGTGAAGGAACAGAATAAAAAGGTAGTTTGCTGCATATAGTTCGGTCATCAATATATCCAGCGCTAAAATATTCATATTTCCAAGAGCTGGAACAGCCACTTCAGTTTAAGAATTCATGTATGGCAGCCAGAATAGTTGGCTTCAAGCTATATTCATGGCTTCAGCCCTTCATAGCCAGAGGAACAGGTGGTGATTAGACGATCAACCTGTGGTTGGATATCTTATTTTAAATAGGCCTACATTAATTTCCAACAGTTTTCAAAACCAATGAGACGTTAATGTCCAGTGCACACTTACATTGAATTGATTTGAATTGAATTGAAAACGATAATGATATATACGTTTGCATAGGAGCACTGCACATCTTGTCACATTTATGTGATTTGATAAATTGATCCTGGAATTGATTTTTTCCAATTCTAGGATCAACGCGAGAATGAATATGTCGATTCCCACGTAGATATAAAAACAATGCCAAATGTATGCGATGCACTAGAGCAGTGCACACTTGCGTTGAATTGAAAAGAGCCTGACCTCAAATTGATTTTTTGATCCAATGAATAACACAAATGCATTAATTTCAGACCAGTGAAATTGACTAGGCGAATCGCGCGCCTAGCCAGCCACGCACTGTAGGCCTACATGATCTAGGTCAAATTTCAATTCAATTCAATGCAAGTGCGCGCTGCCAGTTGACCAGCGATATTTTTTCAGTTGTCAACTTGCAATTCTTCAACTTAAACTTGTCAATTAGATGTGGATGGAGCATAAGGCACAACACCAGTGAAATGGTCACTGAGGCATTTCCACAATCAAAGCAAGGACCACATTTCAAGATTTCAAGAAGTACCTTACTTGCTTTGTTGATTTAATGTCAGCTAGAGTTAAACGCTAGCAAAATCACACAAGCCCCGTTCTATGCTGAATATATCGACTCTGGTCCAGTTCTGCAGAACAGCTTACGGCGACCGGAAACAACTGAATGAACGCACTGTGAATATCAAAGTCCCTCAGTTTACATTGACAATCCTCAATCACAATGGCTAGCGGGAATACTACCGACTACCGATTAGTTCCACTCGCTCTCCCCAGGGCCCCTCACGGCACGGGATCTCAGTTCAACCGCATGAATAAAGCAATATTTATGAATTTGGTGTGAGAATAACCGAATATCCCACATATGCCCACATATTGCCCACGGTAAGTTCTAACTCAAAGCCTGGTAGTAACAATCAACCTGCAAATCGCCAGGCTACTCCAAAAACATAGCAAAAACTGAACAGCTGAATCAGGGTCCTTGACAGGCCAAAGTATCAACACACTCGTTGTAGTACCATATTGCTTATACAAGGGTGAGTCACACAAGCACTACCATATGCAATGAGCGAGGAGAATGAATTAACTGCTGGAGTCTACACAGAATTGCACTAGTCTGGACAGCTACATATTGAAAGTTACAAGACAATCAGAAGGAGCCTGCACTGAGTCCACTTATCATGGCCACTAAAACACAAAATAAATCTATAGATATCGATTTATAGAAAATTAATGCAAAAACAGCAAGAT
Source organism: Chamaedrilus cognettii (assembly GCA_034695025.1). Taxonomy (NCBI): domain Eukaryota; kingdom Metazoa; phylum Annelida; class Clitellata; order Enchytraeida; family Enchytraeidae; genus Chamaedrilus; species Chamaedrilus cognettii. The sequence continues at coordinate 24,192 of JAQIWG010001017.1, forward strand.
ATTTAACCATATAAAAATGACTAATTCTGGTATATAAAAAGTTACATCGTAGAATATTATATTTGTGACTCATAGTCAGCATTATTTTTACTCAGTCAGCAAGCTCAAACAAAATGCACAAAATATAGAATTTCAACCCTATCCCTCAATTAAAAGTGAGTGTCTAGACCTACAATTTACTTCTTGCAATTCACTGATTAAATGAGATCAAGCTGAATTTTTATTTAGAGTGACTGCCTTATAAACAACAGCAGTCCTGAACGAAACCTCAGACGGAGACAGAGGCCTACAGGTATGTGGATACAGGATAGGGACTGCATAAAAAACAAGCCTGCTCAGGAAATAAAACAAAGTCGACAGCAGTTGTCAAACAAAGCAGATAATGCATCCAGAAGTATGGTACAGCTGATACATGTAGAAAACCAGCAATGCTGAAAGCCTATTTAATCCAGCCCTAGAGCAATGAACACACTGAGTTGTACTGTATCTGGCCTTATGTGAAACACACAGAGGGCAGTTACGTTAACGCTTTCATATTTCTCCCTTAACTTCTGCAAAAGTTTTCGAATTGTGTCAAAATGTCATAGTTTCTGTTTTAAACATATTACTAGGCTGGTTGTTGGGGTTAAGACCCGAGTGCGCAAGCAAAAAGTATTTCCCAGATGAGACACCCCTATAGCTCTCAATTCTTTGCCATCTCCCTATATTAACCTGCCTCTATTAATGCCTCTATTAGCATCTAGATGTGTTCACCGTTTAGTAGCAGTACTTAGCACTTCCTGTGCTATGAATCACTGCGGCCTCAAATTTTATGTAGAAGGAAACTACTTCACCCTAGACAGCGTACTAGGACAGAGAAACATCACTGAAGTTTCGCTGTCCTAGGTGCCCAGTGGAAGAGAACCATTCATCATTTGCGTACAGTATCAGCATAAAATGAAAAAAGGAAGGGAAGGTTTACAGTGGCTGAATATGATTTAGAACTAAAGGTTGATGAATTTAGTTCAACATAGTAGCACTTCCAGAGTTTAAAATTTGTTCCTTCACGCTTTTTACTCAAGATTGTAGACTAATGCATCGTGTTCTGTATTAGAGCAAAATTTGCATGCGTTGGTCCGGTCCGGACGCGCTGGCTGCGGAGAGCACTGTTGCGGCCGGCGCTAGCCACGAAAGCACTAGCTACAAACAATGATAGCCGCGCCAACTACGCTGCGGGAAATCTGTGGATGCTGTCCGGACACCATCTGCAATTCTGCATTCAAGTCTATATAGATTGTTTCTCCCATGCACAGTGTACTGAGACTTGTGAAAAACCTTAAATTTAATTCTTTGGCATGGCAATCGCACGCGGAAACTAATCTCAGTGCGTTGTGTATATAGGATGAGCTATAAATTTAAAGGCAAGCATAAGAAAAACAACTGCATTCAATGCATTTTTTCATCTGTCTAACCACAGCACAAACTGCACGGGATTGATTGCACAGGCCGCATGGGCGGCGTAGGTAACGTACAGAACTGAAGCAGACATGATTGAAAGGTCTGGGAAGACAACAAATTCATCATGGGCTCAAGGATTTACGTTTCTGGTCAAACTATAATTATTATTTATATGAATTATTAATTTAAACTATATTAAATTATTTATTTAAATGAATTATAAGTTAAATATAGAGTTGATGTTAGCGACATTCCCACAGCGTCATCAGCAAAAGTAGCTCGGTGTGAATACTCCAATTAAGACAACAGCAAAAACTAAGGATGAAACGATTGACACAAGCTCACTGAGAGACGCATGAAACCTTAAATTTAACGATTCACCTCTGGCAGCCTCACCAATGATAAGCTCCCTATATCCAACAACAGCTGCAGCAAACTGTGTTCAAGATACAACTTTTACCATTATGAAAGCTGGATCCTATACGATACTGACCAAGAGACGCATGAAACCTTAAATTTAACTCCTCAACGCGCGCAACTACACGTGAACACACAGGCACACACAACTTGTTGTCGGATATAGGAAACTTATCATTGGCGAGGCTGTCAGAGGTGAACAGAATCTATCATTAGTAATATCTTATAGGTTGACCAATGGAACACTATTTCGGACTTTTAAAGATAGATCAAGTCCCGTGTGGTACCTGCGCCGCCTTGCGATACTCTGTCTGTGCAGTCCGTGCGGTATTTAGACGGACCCTATTCTTACAACAACAGATCTGTCAGAACTTACTGAATTCTGTGCAGCTGCCGCGACTCCACAGGGAGTAAAGGGAGGGGGGAAGCGCGTTTGGCAAATTCAGGAAGCGAATAATACGACGGAGCCTAAACTTTTTTCTAAATTCTCTCAATTTATTCGAACTCCTGATCACAGACTCTAATCCAGCCAAGGGCGGCAATTCACTGCATATGGTAACAAGCCTAGAGTTTATTTTAAACATTAACTATAGAGCAGAATTCTTCTTTTGTACTCCGATTGAAATGTGTCGATGTCTCGGCAGGTCGAAGCGTTGGCTGATGGACTGTGTGCCCATCGAATAAATGAGGTATCGCCGCATCCGTAATTAATTAGAGTTAGACAGAACTAAACGCAAAAAGACTATCTTTATAAAATTAGCAGTAATGGAGAAAAATGGAGAACAGTAAACAACATTGACCAGTGTTTTCACTCAACATCGACAATTTTGCTTCACAGACGCCACAAAAGAATATTATTCAATCGCCGTAAAAATTGTTCGATCCATCGTCGTCGTCTATTCTTCATAGGATCGATGACCCGCAGGCAGCTATGTCTGCTGCGTCGTACTGGATCAGTTCCTTTTTGCGGTAGCTGGTGCTGACGTGAACTTGTTGCTGTCGCGGTGTGCCTGCCTGTTTACACCGGCTCGACCTCCTTCTTGTCAGATCTCAGTGACTGACAGTTGACAGGGTTGTACAGCAGGGTATTGCTGTAGCCGAGACTGGTTGCTTATTCCTTGCGTGTCATGTAACAGCTGGTTGTATGTATGTATGTATATTGCACTTTTAACGCACCAAGAATATGTCATGCAAACGGAGATGGAAAAACATCG
>JAQIWG010001018.1:0-27255 GCA_034695025.1 Chamaedrilus cognettii
ACTTATGACGTAACTAGCATATATTTCCTAGATGTGTATCGAGTTTATCTTGTGTGAGCTTAGCTCATTGAGTGGTAACGTTCATCTGGTATTCTTGGAGTATACTTCTGGGGGAGTGCTCGACAGGAGTGGCCCAGCAGAGTCCATGCGCCATACGCGAGGGTGAGAGTGTCGTAGGACTAAGGGGTTGTCTTACTGGAAAGTGTAACGGGGTGGGCGGGTAGCCTAGAGGGTTTTGTGAACCATCTGAGTAGTGTAACCAACGTTCTGTTTGCTCTTACCAGTTCCTCTAATTGTTTACCTGATTTCTGAGAACATTGTTTTGCTGCTTATTTCTTGTACTAAATATTACATATTTATTATAGGGCTTCGTTCATTGAAAAGCAAGCGCATCGTAGTATAAAATTCCTGATTCGCAGTCACTATCCTCTCGGGTGAAAAAGGGGGGGAGAGGTCTTTTCCCCGGGGGTACGGTGGAAAGATTCCTATTGACGTTGGAGCGTCACAAATGTGTTAAAAAATTTCATAAAAACTCTGCTCCAAGGATGATCAATGGAATTTTGTACCGGACTTTATAAGCGGTGGCAAGGCTTCCTGTGCGTAAAGGGGGCAGGGAAGTGCAATATTAAAAATCAGATTCAGTGCAACAATAGGATCACCAAGTTTTTCAAGCTTTCCGTAGATTGCTTTGAAACTTGAGTAGAACTTTGATTTTAATCTGTCGTGGCAGCACTTATATTTAATCCCGGCAACGACAGTAATACCCAGATAAATAATTTCTGAAGTCCAGGGAATTGAAGCACCTTGGACCTTAATTTCTCTACATTCACCACATTCACTACATTCTCTACATTCTCTACATTAATGGCCAATGAAATTGATAGACCAAAGACTTATCTAGCAATTTAATAATTCAATATAGTAGCAAACCCCCATGGCTGAAAGTAAATTTATCAATGGACGTTTGATTCCAAGAGCCGTTAGCATATTAGGCATTTAAATGGGCATTTTGTTTCTATGACTGCTAATCAAATGCGCAACATCAGCAGCATTTCAAAATAATTCCCAAAAAGGCTACGTTGAAAAAATGCATTCTTTTTTATTATTAATAGCGGTTGCAATTTGATATCGCCATCCTGAATCAAGGACTTCACCTCCGTAATATTCTCTAACAGCCTAACAGTCTGTATTTCTGGGAGACGCCCCTGACGCCACCTACTGACAGTGACACGGGGATTCGTTTCCATTAATAAATATTCATCATGCCGTGACTTGCCCTGCTTGGCGATGGTCTGCATGAGGAAGTTGGTGCGCACGTTGTCGACGTTGGGCACAAGGATGGATGCGTACTCGGGCGTAACGTCAGAGGGGTAGAGGTACTCCTCAACGTGCGCGTTCCAGTGCACCCAACTACCTGCGATGCAAGGACACGCAGGATCGTGCAAGGAATTAAGTCTTCCTTAGAGTGCAGCACACCACTCCACATTTAACGACACTTGCATCAGTTAGTGGCTAAACAATTACAGATATCCTTTAGATGAAGTAGACTAAGATAGACGAGCGCCTCTTCACAAATGGGATAAATGGGATTTCATAATCACTCAGATCATGAAATCAATCTTCGTATTCATCACTGAGGCCAATCAAACATCGTATCTCCTCACCACTGGACCCACCATGAAGTCAAACATCTCCTCACCACTGGGGCCCACCATGAAGACAAACATCTTCTCACCACTGGGCCCACCATGAAGTCAAACATCTCCTCACCACTGGGGTCGACCATGAAGTCAAACATCGTGTCCTCGGACCCCGGGCGCAGTGTCGGTAAGTTGAGCCGACTCAGCGTGTCGTCCTGGCGCAGAAAGGCCTCCAGCCGACACCTGTCTTCGATCTCAAGCAGCGCGCCCACGCTCCACATGAGCACGAAGACGTAGAGGCGCTCGAGGTGCGCGATGGGCGTCACCCCCGCCGCCCCCACATCCTCGCGCCCCGGCAGCAGCCCCTCGAGCAGGTCACACGCCTGCACAACTCACTTGCATCACTACACCGGGACTGTTATCACATCATATTCATCGTCAAACAATTTTGTTTAAAATTACAAAAAGAGTCATATTTGACAGAATTTTTTTTATCACAGTCTATCCTCACTTTTTTGTATACTGCCAAACGGAAGGTCCCTGGCATCCAACCTCTTCGCACTTGGCGGTCCTCCGAATTATCAATACTCATAACGAAGAACTCAGGTTTGTCTCTGGAGACCCTATAGAAATGGAGAGTTCTCCACGGATTGTTGCCAAACTTCCCCAATATCCTCGGGTGGTCGGAAAAAACGTCCCTGGCGTTGACACTTTTTCAATTTTCATCTTAAGAAAGCCGTGGCCTCTCAGGAACGCATCTCAAAATCCCTGATCTCAAATGATCGGTCGAGCCATCGTAGAAAACGGTGGCGCAGCGAAGAACAAGAACAAGGGGGTGCTAATTTTTGATTTTGAAAGGCAAAAGGATTTCGGCAGGGTAAAGTTAGCGCAGAGTGAGCATCACTTTCCATCTTTGCTGCACTCAGATGGTGCGCCCGAGATGCACTCTGGCAACTTGCAGTGGCGCGAAATGGAGCAAATATTTAAGAGGGCGGGCCTAGTCTCTTCCTAGCTCCCCCTCTGATGCAAGATCTGTATACGTACGAAGTCGTGCTGCAAAAAATGACATCACGCATCGCAACATAATATGACGGTCCAGCTGGACGAAGAGCGTCAGCATCATCGTGATTCAGCGCATTTGAAGGCAATTAATACAGTTCCTGACTTCCTATATACTATTCCTATATTTACTGACTTTGCATGGTGATGTTGCAAACCTTCAATGATGTAACGGCTTAAAGCCGATCGAAAGGTATTTCAATTGTAAAAGAAGGCCTAGGTCATTACGTCTACTGTACTACACCAGCACTGGATCGCTACATCGACAGATCTAGGGGGGGGGCGAGGCCGGGGATGAACTAGGCTTCTTAAATTGTGTAACAGATGAGGCTAATGGCCAGCAATTTGCCCCTTCCGGCTAGTCCTATATATATTAAAGAATAATGACCAATAAATATAGTAATAGCGGATTATCGCCCGTTTCACTGTCGGACGCCCGCATTGGGGACCCAATGGATTAAACACCACGATAAACCAGAATAATTTGTAATCAAATGCTAAGAAAATACTTTAACAATTGAATTTGTTCTATGCGTTGGTATTTAATTACTTCTCATGCCAAATTTTCTGATATGACTCAAAATTAGGTTCTTGTCAGTCTACAGCATTCTAAAGACTGTGTTCGTTTGATTTGTCTAAATAAAGACTTGAACTTCACTACTTAACGCTAACCAAATTTCAATCTAAAAAATTTCAGCCTAAATATAGCTTTAAGCTAAGGAGTTAGCGAGAGCATGCCTGTTTGATAATGAAAGCCTCAAGAGTGGCCATCTTGAATGTGAGGCTGTGGACAGCGTAGCGCAACACCAAGGTGAAGGACGACTCAAACAGCGAGAGTATCGCCTCTTGCTCCACCACCGACCGGCGGCTTTTCAGCCAACCCTGCACCAAAACCACACTGTCCCGACATACCAACAACACAACCCCTGCAGACTAGAGTAAAAAGAGAATAGGGCTGCAGCCCAGAGTTCCCCGGGCTACTCATAGAAGGCAACTAAAGAATGGGTGACGATTTGTTGGAATGTAATAGCCTTTGCTAAAATGCAATCTTGCTAAACTTTTCAAAACAAAAACAAAAAATCAGCAACACACTTACTATCATTATTGCTACACCAATAGAACCCAAAACTAACAAGAAAAGCCTAAGGCCTGGCATGGCCTAATAATTCAAGCAGGTAACTTTATATGCAAAGATGGTCCATCCTAATCCTAGCATAAATTTTACGTAACCTCAGAACAGAACAGAACCAACCTCAGAAACGTTTCTAATGCTCAAGAGAGCAACAAGAGTTTACCATGAAGCCATTCATTTTCATTTTCTATCGATAGCCAAAATAACGCCCCTGCGGTCGATAACACAAGGCAGGGCAAGTCTTTAATTTAGCTGTTTGTTTTTTTGTTTTTTGTGGTCTAGGGACCGTGTGTAAAGACTATCAAATCCCGTTCTGTGCAAGAGAGCCGGCACAGAACCGCTCCGCTTTCTTTAGTGGCTTATTATGACTCGCCAGGGGAGCTATGGGCTGCAAGCCAATTCTTTGTTCCCTGGCCCGCAGGGAGTTCTTTAACTTAGCCACAATAAAACAGAACTAAAATATAATAAATGCAGCAAAAGAATATAAAAATTAGATGCAAAATATCTACAGAATTCAACAGAAAACAAAGAAATGAAATCCCAGAAAAATGGGACCCCAGCCGAGGCCGGAGCGTAAAAAAGAGCATACTAAGTCAAAAATATCTACAGTAAACGTAAAGAAGACAGAGAAAAGGCAAGAACCCGAAGAATGGGATTCCATCCGAGCCCAGAGCTGTTCATAAAGACCATGCCGTTGCGCGACACGGTGGCCGGCGACGCATTGTCGACGTTGTGCGGCTCAAAGATGATCTTGCAGTTGGGTGCCATGGGGATGCGGTCTCCGTTGGCAAGCGTCAGCAGCTTGTTGTCGTCGAGCACAGAGTTGAGGTTCTCGATCCATATCGCATCGACCGGGCCGTCCAGCACCAGCCAGACGTGCTCGCCTTAACAAACGCAATGTCATATTTCACCGCAGTTAGTGAAACTGCGGTGAAATACGATCAGCTAAGCACATAGCTACGATTTTTGTAATTAAGCCAAATAACTACTAAATTAATCTAATTTTATTGCAACTAGTACCATGATTGAATTGCACCTAACACGCTCAGATAGATGAATATAGCGACAGAAATGAAAGAGAAAGAAACAAGACGAAGGCATATAGGCTAACTGACATGAATGCATTCAATAAACTAAGAAAAAATTAATACAAGAAAGAAAATAGTCAATCATCAGCAATATAAACGATTATTGTAAGCAGATAATAATAATAATAGCATTGGAGCTCCTAGTCCATTTTGGCCTCGAAAGACGTCATCAGGGACATAGCAGAGAATCAAAGCTGTGATCTTGGGCTGCATACAACGTCTTACATGCACGTGATTCAAAAAATATATAATTCTCACAATTTAACCCCTAGCCAGATATTTTTGTTAAAATGCAATTTGAGACTTTGCGACAGCGACTTTGCGACTTTGCCTAGCAAAGCATCCACTCCACGACACACAGCGAGCCTCGACGAGTCTCTCTGGCATGGTACTATTTTGAAGCCTTTTAAATCATTCTTCTTCACTATAATCTAGCAAAGCCAATGAGGTATTAACTTAAAAACACAAAATCCTTGCACCCTTCTTAGTTTTCAGCGTCCGCCTCCAGAGGACGGAGAAGATTCCATCCGTCCAGTCGTTGGTCGCGACGTCGAGCCGGCCGAACATCTGTGGCGCGGTGATGGCCTTGGGGTTCATGCGCATCTCGCGGTGCGGTTCCCTGCAGCGCGTCATCGCGCGCATCAGCGTGTGGATGCAGCACGTCTTGCCCGCGCCCGAGGGGCCGAGCACCATCATGCCGTGACGCACGCGCTGCGTCTCGTACAACTACACAGCGTGCAGCGTGCAGGCGTCTCGTACTACTACACAGCACGCAGGCGTCTAGCACTACTACACGGCACGCAGGCATCTCGTACTACTACACCACAGCGCACAGACGTGACTCACGCGCTGCGTCTCGTATAACTACACAGCGTGCAGGCGTCTCGTACTACTACACAGCACGCAGGCATCTCGTACTACTACACACACAGCACGCAGGCATCTCGTACTACTACACACACAGCGTGCAGGCATCTCGTACTACTACACAGCGCACGGGTGCCTCGTACTACTACACAGCGCACGGGTGTCTCGTACTACTACACAGCGCACGGCGCTCAATTGTAAACTTTGTGACAATGTGGGCATTGGCATTGGATCAATATGTGGTGATAATAATGGGTTTTCGTCCGTTTCATAGTCTGACGACCACATTGTTATAGTAGTAGAGTGTTTCAAACCCCTGGCCAACAATCAGTCAGTCAATAGCAATGATCAATGGCGTCTCACACACAAAGGGGACTCAAGAGTTAACATTCGACATCCAATTTTTCCCTATCAACAAAACGTTTCAGTGACTGTTAATCTTATCTATAATGAAATGAAGGCTAACTTGCCTTTTAACGCTTCGAAGAACCGGCAAAAATATCGTACATTTTAAATTTATATCGCAAACTCGTTCTTATAGTTAGAATTCCAGTGAAATTCACCTGAACCAATTTCAGGATCCAATGCGAATGATACACAAGATTTTTGGACGCTTCCACTTCCGCGCGGATGGCTTCGTCGAGCTCCGGGTACCCTCCCTCCTTGACGGTGAGGTCTGGGAAGAGGTCCCTGATGAGGGAGAGGAAGAGCGGCTCATCCTGGTCAACGAGCTTTGAGAGGTTCATGTCCCTCAGGCCCTTCATGACTGTGAGGGGCTCCGTATCGTCGGGCTGCGCGCGCTTGGCAGCGCCGAGCGTGCGCAGCACCGACAGCATGTTGCGCAGACCAAAGTCGTAGTGCACCTGCACCATGCACCACTTGGCCATGTAGAATTAGTGTACCACCACAAACACGTGTAATATAATAAACGCGTTTGGTTTTGAGAATTTAAGGACATGCAAATGAAATGCGACATTAAATCGTGTTTATCGAATCAATGTATAATAATCGATGCAAAAACATGAAATGTGAATAAGTTGTCGATTGATGGCTAAAATTATTCAAAACGACAAATAGATAAGAAGAGCCACCATAGTAGACATTACATCCATGCTCTAATATAAGTATTTTTTATGTTTTATTCTTGGTATAGATGCACAACAACTTACACATTTGCGTATTTTTTAACAAAAAACGTCTTTTCTATCACGTTAAAGAAAACTTCAATCTTCACTTCAAAAAACATTCAATAGCGTTGCATTGCAAGAGCACATTCACATAAAGCAATTCCTGAAAACAACATAAATAAGAAATTGTCGAGGTAGCTCACTTGCTTGGTGAGCTGCTCCTCGCAGAGCTTGTAGAGAATGTAGAACTTGCGCGCAAGCGTGTCGTTGTCGAGGAACCCAATACTGGCAAGCTTCACACGGATGATGATCTGGCGGTCGGGGATCATCATCGCCACTGAACGAAAGTTTATCTTCAAGTTCTCAGGCAGCTCCTGGCGTCCCGCATAGCCGGGATTCTGCAGCGCACGTTATGCATCCATGATAAATAATGTTACGCATCCATGATATGCATGCAACGCATCCATTGCAAGGATTCTACAGAGCATTTTATGCATCCATGACACGCACGCTATGCATCCATGACACGCATGTTACATATCCATCACGTGCATGTTAAGCATGACAAGCTTGTCAATGACAAACATGTTACGCTTCATGACATGCGAGAACTAAACCATTTGAAAAAACATAAATATAGGTATCTTTTATTTGCACATCAGTGTACAGAAAATGCAGAAAATAAATTATTTCAAACAGCTAACATCACATAATAAATTATTTACATTATCGATTAAAAATGAAATTAATATGGCCAATTGTCAACACACTTGTACATCAACAGCAAATCTAACAAAACTTTCGACTTTGTTGCTCAGCTTGAACTCTATGCATCAATAAACAAATGAGATCAAGTAATTGCTGGCCACAAATTGTCTGACAGTCTCTCACTAAATCAGACACTGGAGAAAAAATTAAAAATTAAGAATCAAGTCGCTAACTTGATGCTAAATCAAAAATTAAGAATCGCTTACCATGGTGAGAAAGATCCCAAATTCCAGATTCAAGTCGACGTTGTCGCCATCGGTGAATATGAACTGAGACTTGTGTTCCTTCTTGCAGTTGAGGACTATGTTGATCTGTTGCGCGGCGACAGACAACACGGGCAGGTCGATGCGATTGAACTCGTCGAAACAACCCCACGAACCAGACTGCGCCAAACCTGCGCACGCCATCTGCTAAATCAATTAGGGGCAAATAAAATAAAATAAATATATAAAGAAAATATGACCAGTATATCACACAATTTTTTGGGGGGAAAAAATTGGTACCATATTTGGTGTTTGGCACCATGAAATTTTTTTGGGCACCACGCAATTGATGCCTCATTTAACGACCTTGAGATACAGAGACTTGTATATGCAACATGTCAGTTAATACCATTAATTTATATTCATTACCAGCTGTTCAATAGTAACTGAAGAACACTCAGAACAATAATAACAAAGAACACTAAGAACACTAACGCAAATCAGCGCAGTGAGAAATTTATCAAAGATGTATTTCGCGCAAAACTATTGGTTACTGAGATATTGATCCACGATAATTCAGATAACTCTCCATCGAGCAACAGAGTATCATGTTGTAATAAAGCTAAGTGTGAATAAAGGCCTACTTCCCAGGCCCAGATACTCAATCAAGAGTTATTTGGTTCTTGGTTTAAATAATCATAGAACAAAAATGATGTCACGACCGGATCAGATTGTGCAAATTAGATTGAAGATATTCAAAAAACTTGCTATTATTGGTGGTTCCAAAAAACAACTCAGATTGTTCAAATAACTCTCGATTCAATAATTGGCCCTCAGAGTACCATTGGTCTAACATTGAATTTAATTGTAGTAGTTTTCCCTAAAGTAAGACGGCCGAGTCTGACCCTTAAAGATGCGTCCGAGGCCCCTGAAGTCCATCTGGTCGGAGCAGTTAAAGACAACGACGTACTTGCCGAGGCAGCGCCCCATGTCCTTCACCGTCTCCGTCTTGCCCGTCCCCGCTGGGCCCGCCGGCGCGCCCCCCATCGACATACCTATCGCCTGCGCCAGCGTGATGTAACACCTAGACGCACACAACACCGGCGCATAAGTAACACCTACAGGTCCTACACACACACAACACCTGACTAAGGGCCGTATGACTAGTAGAGAGTGATGACCACTAGTAGGAAGTGATGACCAGGGGGAGCGGTAACCTGTCGGTGAGGGGGGTGATGACGAGCCGCTCGGTGCAGCCGAGGAACTCGTCCTGGTACACAAAGTCGACGTCGGTGATGTGGATGGCGCAGGTGTCGGTGTCCTCGCGGTAGTAGAAGCGCGTCTGCTTGAGCCACTCAAAGTCCGTCGGCGACCGGATACGCTGCTGGCACTGCACCAACACGCAGCCACTGCCAACCAGGCCGTATTTAAACGCGTACTCACGCAGTTCAGCGCGGAATGTGCAAAGAATGTAGAACTTTCAAAATTGAAATGCACAGTTCTAAACGTAGATCTGTATGTGCAGTCTTTAATATGAAACGATGCAGTTCAAAAATTGAGCGGCAAAAATTATTCAATTTTGAAATTTCTGAAAGCACCCCCTCATTCGTTCCTGAAATAGGCTTGGAAGAAAAAATTTGTCCGTCAGTGCCCTCCCCTCTTCACCGCTCGCTGCTTCTCCGCATGAGTAGTTCTAATAAGAACTGCGCAGAAATGTGCGATTTTTAATTTTCCTTTAAATATGATCTGCTGCCGACCAAGCAAATATAGCATCATCACCTTCTCGTGAAAATAATTATAATATAGAAGATTTGAAACAAATTTTTTATCACAGCATTTCAACTAAATATGATCCTCAACTATATATGATCCTCAAATAAACATGATCCTCAAATAAATATGATCCTCAACTAAAAATGATCTTTAACTAAAAATGATCCTCGACTAAATATGATCCTCAACTAAATGTGATTTTCTCCCAAATAAGATCCTCAACTAAATATGATCCTCAACCAAGCATAATCCTCAATTAAACATGATCCACAACTAAATACAATCCTCAACTAAATATGATCCTCAACTAGATATGAACTTCAATCAACTATATAACCGTAGTCGCGAGTCGCGAGGTCGTATATATAGCCGCAAGTCGCAAGTCGCAAGCTGCAAAGTCGCAAAATGCATTTTAACTAAAATATCCGACTAGGGGTTAAGGGTCATTGATTTTTAGCCCTTTTCATGTCTCACTCTATGGTGCTGTATATATTGAATGCAAAATAAAACAAAGCATTATCATCATCATCATTATCCAGCACTAGAAATGCAAGAGAAGCAAGCAGACCAGCGAGTCGAAGATGTCCCTCTGGTGGAGCTGGATGGTGATGAGCGTCTCGTACTTGATGCGCTCCACGGTCGTCAGGTCGCTCGTCGTCTGCTGGATGAGTGTGTCGAGCAGCAGCTTGCACGCCGCGTTCGTCCTTGACATCACGCGACTGTCAAACTTGGCGTTGGTGAGCGCGAGCGTCGAGTCGCGCGTCCAGATCAGCTGGATGCCAAGCAGGCCCACCTGGGGGCAGCGCAGCGACAGAGAGAAATTGGGCTTTGCGCGCGTACCACACTGACCACCTTTTTGTCGTCTTAATGTCGTATGTTCATGTTTATGTTTTCACACAAGTTAGACATTTGCCACCCTGATGCTAAAGCTGGATTTTAACGGCCGGATGCCCTTCCTGACGCCAACTAAATAAATGATTGTCTGGCACGGGGTTAGCAGCCAGCGACACTTGTGTGTTTAACAGCTTTGGTGAATGGTCTGTAACGCGATGGTTTCATAGTTGATTTCATAGTTGGCAGCAAATAACACAATTGAGAGTTGTGTAGTTTACGCCTAACACCGGTTTAAACAGGTTGCAATTTTGTGCTCCATAACATATACAAGATTGGTGGCTATCGGACAGTCATAAAACATTGTGTCAGTGCAAGTCCCAAATTACTAGAATAAGCATAGATCATATAAGGCTGTTAAACATACAAATATTATGGACATGGCTTCAAAATCTTTAAACAAGTTTAATTCAGTTCGTGCTTTTGAGACTTGGTGCATGCATCAAGCCCTTAAACTTGTAACTATTTCTAAACTCTACATTTTTTCACCAGCTTATTTATGGAGGGCCACATCACGACTTAATACAAGTCATCTATAGGCTACAATCTACTACTCCATCGTATCAAACAAATCAAAATCCAAAGCATGACATTTCACTATAATAATTCATGCATATGTCTCCTCAAAATTGAACTTCAGAACATAAATTATGGCAGACAGAGGAGTGTAGAGGGTGCAGTAAAGAAGTCGACCTGTGCAGGGAATTCCTTGATGAACTCGAGCAGCTTGAACTTGGATTCCATGACAGCCGCCGCTGCGTTGCGAATGACGATATGGAGGGACTTGTGGGCTATTGTTAGCAGCGACATGAGCCAGACCTCCACGTTACCTTCAGCCTTCACCGGTTTCATCAACTGTCAGTCACGCGTGAGCCATGTGAGCAGTCACATGTGTCAGTCACATGTGAGCTTTGTGATCAGTGACATTAATCACGCCTCTACACTACCTTCAGCCTTCACCGACTTTATCAGATGTCAGCCGCGCAGCTTTGAAGCATCAGCTTACCAATAATATTGCTGGTGTTCGGTTCTTGGGGGTTCTTTAGAATCAGTTGTTTCAAAATATAAGCATTATCTTATAAGACAAATGCTTTTTCTGGTTGCTAGTGTTTCAGTCAGCGCAACTTCAATTTGTAGGAAATATTCTCTCAAAAATACCAGAATTTAAATGTTTGCAGCAGCACCTGTCAAAAAGGAAATTTTAAATTTAAATCCTAGTAGCCTAACGACTAACTTGATTTTTAATAATAAATCGATACGGATCAATAACGTGACTCCTCTGTTAATATATCAAATAAATCACAGCATTCTCTAGTGCATTCTACGACTGGCTTGAATTCATTAACTCGGTATTATCATCGCACTTTTGTTCCCTATGGGAACATGGCGGCTGACCTCAACGACCTCGCCCTCTGACGAGTGGATGGAGAGCATCGTGTCGTACTGCTTGTCGTGGAAGCGCACGGTCTTAATGTTGTCGAAGACGCTCAGCAGGTGCGCCTGGATGGTGTGGGAGTCACTCGCCTGGCCTAGGATCTCCAGCAGCGCGGGGTCGGACACGAAGAAGAACCGAGGGAACATCAGCCGCTTCTTCTCCAAGTAGCTGCACACAGAGATATTCATTATGTCTCTCTACTGCACTCATCAACTTCAGCAATGCTTAGTTGTCAAGTCAAAACAAGTGTCAAGTGCTAAAAATTTAACTTTTGTACAGGTCTCAAAAACTGATGTGAATTTAATTGCAAGTTAGTACATAATCCTACAGTACAATAAAGCGATCGTTGTTCAGCACTGCTCAATACATAAAATAATGTTAGCACAGCTTTTTAAAAATTATATAGAAAGTTGACAAGGCTTTGTGTTACATCATATAATATTTAGCGCAAAAAATAACACATTCACCAAGACTTCGACGTGAGCTCAAATTTCTCGAGCTCTGCCAAAAGTACAATGCAGTAGAAAAAGTGTAGCTAAACCAATATGCGATTAGTCACAAAGTGCCAGAAAGGGTTACTTTCTGCCAAAACGACTATAAAAATCTTAGACTAAGGCCCGAAGTCACCCGCACGCAGTGACCTCTGGAAGAAATCGAGTTATTCAGGCTCTGCCAGAAGTACAGTGTAGTAGCGTAGCAAGAGCATAGTATAATCAATATATGCAGCTATATATCATGAAATGCCAATAATGACTGCTTTTGGTCAAAAATAAAAATCTACAAACACCTTAGAGTAACGCATGGAGTGCGATTTAACTAGTTTTAAGCAAGAGATGTCAGAAAGGATACCACATGGATAATTGGTTTTGGCCAATCTCAGTTCTGGCTCACTCACCCAGTGAGTGACTTCTGACAGAGCTCGAGCTGCTCGAGCAGGTGCGGCAGCAGTTGGTGCAGTGCGTCGTCGCGTGTGCAGCACTGCACGACGTTGGGCGTCTCGTGCGCGCGCGTCATGATCTTGATCCACGACTTGTCGATGTTGGAAAAGCGCTTCGCCTCCATCGGCAGCTGCTTGGCGATGTCGCCGCCCACAAAGACGGCCTCGAGGTAGACCCAGAGGTTCTGGACGAGCATCCAGCTCTCGAGGATCTGTGTCGTGTTGGCGATGTAGTGCACCCACTGCTGGATCTGCTTCTTGAACGGAGCGTTGAATCTGTGACATACACGCAAGTTTGAACTTATTCCAAATGACGTTAGTTATTGGTACCACCCTACTGATAGGGCCTTCAAAAATATTTTATATTCCTTGATCAAGCAATGGCTCGATTCCAGAGGGTTCAAGTCCTAGGGCAGAAAATACGAAAGCATGCGTTACAGTCCCTTCAGCAAGGCTGTTAAACACACAAGTGTCGCTAGCTGCTAACCCTGTTCCAGAGAATTATTTATTTGGCTGGCGTCAGAAAGGGCATCCGGCCATAAAAACCCAGCTCCAGCAGTCCTCATCAGGGCGCAATAGTCTAAACCTGTGTGAAAACATGAACATTAGCAGATTAGATGGAAAAAAGGAGGTTAGTTTTTTAGCGCAAGGAGTTAGGAGTAGTGGAGTAGTTACAAAGAGCAGTGGATGGAAAGGAGTAGAGGCAAACTGCATACAACCTGGCTAAAAAATATAACTGACTGAACCGGTATGAGCACAAGCTACCTACATACATCGTCCCTGGATCGTGGCAAATGGAAGACGATCCTCAATGTTGTACTGCATGACGCCCCTACGGTCGATAAGACCATGGGACAGGCAAGGCTAGGCGAGGTGAGTTTTTTAGTTTTCAGTAGTAAGCAGAAGACAGTGACCTGTTGGACATGAGAGAGCCGAGCACCATGAGAGAGTCTTCCATCTGAGTAACGATCTCGGCCGTTGTGTCCCCGCGCAGCAGCAGCTCTCCGCGTGACTTAAAGTTAACAAACGCAAAGTCTCGCGCGCTCCAGTCGGCGATCACCTGCTTCAGCTTCGCCTCGATGTCGCGCTCCTTCTCCGCGGATATGCAGATGTCCTGCAGCAACACCATTCTTTAGGAGAATCCTTGGAAAATCCTATCCTTTATATTGGAAACTCCCCACCGTCACGTGTGAATCCATCACAGCAGTCACTTAATGGATTTCACTTGTTCTAAATTTGACTTGCGAAACAAGCTAAGAAAATCTTCAGAAATTTCTATGAATGAGGCCCCACGTTCCAAATTTGATTCTTTCTTTGTATCGGTCGTTGCCTGCATCAGAGATTATTTTCTCAGCTTCTCAACCAGCACGGGCTCCCAACACAAAGGATGCAGCTGTATTGGCTAGCGCTCTTCGTCCAATAAACAAGTTAAGAAAATCTTGTCTCAAATTTATGCATAACTCATTGCTAACTCCCGCACCGGAAAACTAAACCTCATCATAGCTGGAAATACAGATTTAAGACTAGACCACTGCAGCATAATAGATTGCTATTTATCCAGACTATTTCGTGAAATAAACGCGCCTCAATTTCTTCCTTGTGCTGCAGCAGCGGAGCTTCCAAAATGTTCCTCAGCATGAAGTTCTCGTTCTCGATGTCGAGGGCGTGCCCGGTGGTCTCCTGTATGCGCGCCCAGTGGCGCGGCTTCATCGCTTTGTTCGACATGAGCTCGAGCAGCGGAACCGTCTCGTTGAAGTCGTCGATCGTCTTGCGCAGGTCCTCGTACGCCGGCCACGCCATCAGGCCCTTTGGCAACTTTCGACATCTGACGACCACAGACGATCATGCAGTTGATGCAGAACATTATAATATTTATAATAATGAATTTAGAGTCCGTTTCGGCGTCCAGGGACGACATCGGGGACCTCCCTTCGGCCGCAGCAGGCATCAATTCATGTAATTGGTGAAAACCCAGGATGGAGGGGAAGAAGAAAGAGTGTCAAAAAGCCGAGTCAGTTATTCCATAATTATGTTGATCAGGAGAATAAAAATATCTATGGTGGGAAAGACTGTGTCTTTAAATCGGAGAGGAACAGAGGCACAGAAGGGGGAGATTCGGAGTGGGAGAGGAAGTGAGCTTCAAACAGCAGGTGAAGCAAAGGAAAAGGAGCGTTGACCACTGGCCGAACAAATATCAGGTGCTGTGAGGAGGTGTGTGTGAGTGTCGAAAGGCCGGGTTAGTTATTCCATATACATGAAGTATATATATATGTTGGCTCTTAAGTTTTTAGTCGGAATAAGCGAGGGGATTTATAGTTTATGGACCGTGCACAGTAACAAAGACTATTCAGTCCGGTTCTGTGTAAGAGGGCCACCACAGAACCGCTCTCCCCTCATTAGCCGCCCTTTATGACTCAACCTTAAATGATTGGTAAATCAGAAATCATTCGTCCAATGGTCAAACAGAAATGCAGGATTATGGATTTGGAACGTTGCGTATATCAAAAGATAAACGCAATTATTCTGAGCTGAATTCAGCGAGGACAGAATTTTCGTCTTATAGCAAAAGGGTCGCTTTGTGTCAAGAGATAACATCTCTACTGGGCAATTTCAGTAGATTTCCTTTCAAATTCAGTAGTTTACTTATTTGCAGCATATAACGCTGATGAGTGGCGCACATTAATTGCACAAGCAAATATATAAACATGGAAAATATCAAAAATATCAGCCATCGCTGTAGGAAATATTATAATTGATTTAGCAGCATATTCACTATTATCCAGATTCGATTGCATCAATTCTCTTGCATATTTTTACTAATAATGAACCTCATCTAGAATAGCAACGGAAAGATACACATTAATTTAATCAAACAGGACAATAATATGAACGCAATACAGCACAAGTACATCACATCTACTTTGCTTCTATAAAAAAGGCATTTCTTTTATTTTTCAAGCATGACAGACGCATAGGAGTTACAATAGTGACCCTGGGCACCGTTACAGTCAGCGGACAATACAAGCTAACCGACTGTCGCAAGTATTAACTCACAGAGACAAGGTCAGTGGAACACTTCAGTAACGCCAGCTATCGTCTTGAAGATAGTGAGTCACGTTCCATACATAGCCGTGTCGCTAGCAGCCTAGGGCACGGAGTCACGGGCCGGCAAGCGTCATGGAATCACGGGTCAAATTTCATTGTTCTGGCGCACTGACTGAGCCACGGCCTGCATCCCTCAGCCGATTAATTGGATATGCAATTCAGAGATCAACAATATAACGGCATTATGCATGAACAGGCTACGGACGCAGCTAGCTAGCCCACAACAAGACCCTATTGGAGAGGTCAACCATCCATGCACTCACACCGCTCTCGATGTAACTTAACTTCAGTTAGCCACCGCAAGCCTTAACTGACTGCTACAACCGAGCTCCCCTGATCACATCGAAAGCCATACAAGCAAGGGATTAACTTGACCAAACGTTCACACAAAACCCCTTAAAACTGAAACTCTGTCGACCTGCTCTGAAACTCCTGCAGCTCCATGTTGATCTTGTCGGTCTTGACGTCCTGCCAGAGGATGTCGTAGTACCCGTTGACGGTGTCGATGACGTTGTTGTACAGTCCGTACAGCTTCTGGAGCAGTGCGAGCTCCTTCTTGATGTTCACTAGCTCCGGGTACTCGGTCACCTCGAGCCCAAACAGCGCCTCGCCCCCCACGCAGGTCTCGTACTTGCGCCAGAGCGTGTCGAAGTAGTTCTGGTAGATGAGCAGGCGGTCAGAGGCCTCGCCTGGTGGCACGCCCACCACCATCGGGCCTTTCTGTACACAGCACCATTAGGTCATTATGTGCACAACATCATTGGGTCTCTCCGTCAAAGACACCAACCCCTTCTTCCCTTCACAATCATCACTTCTACACAATTCGCTACACATCACTTTTCTACAATAAGCATTGACAAATCAAACTCATCAAATCATCAGATGATTCTATCAACAACCAGCCATGCCAGACGAAGCATTGTGGCCGAGTGGTCTAAGTCACTGGTCTCGGATTACGGGTGTGGCAGTTGTCGATTCGGATCCCAGGCGCGGCAAGGAATTGAAAAAGATGGTTTAAATTCATCATCCACAAGTGTTCCTACATTGCCCACCAGACTACGGTGGAACCAACACCGGCGACCATCTGGTGTAATAGGGTTTCATCTTCTCCTTTGAAGGGGCTACTAACAAAATAAAATATAAAATAAGATCTGCCATGTCATAATAGTAGGCGGAACCGAGCCACTGTGCACAACAAACTCACGTCATCGTAGTCGGCGTAGAAGCTGCTGCAGTCGATTCTGAACGTCTCGACGCTCGAGCTGAGCTCTGTCCTAAAGACGGGCTGGATCTGGAGCAGGTGAGAGGCGACCTCTACCGCGCGCGCCTGCAGCTTGTGCCACGAGTAACGCAGCGTGTCCACACGGTCCACGTTCTCACGCAGCATCGGGTAGTCGTACTTGTGTAGCAGCGCACTGGCCTCCTGCACGCAGTACAGGGTACTGATACTTGTGTATCAGGGTACTGGCCTCCCTGTACGGCAAGATTCACATGCAAAGACAAAGCGTTGTGGTAAATTATGACGGTCACCGTGTATCCTTTGGCAAGGTGGTCTAAATTCTCGATCAGTTCCCGAAGTTAGCCCTGCATCGCTGGACTGCTTCAACTGCTCATTTACCGACCCTGGAGAGATGGAGGGTTGCTATTGGCCCTTGACGTCGTCCCTGTGCATTTGCTGTGTACATGAGTGCGCGTTGCCTCGTTCCCACCGCGAAGAGGCCGCACAACTGGGCTTGGCTCCGGCTTTTTAAAAGTGCACAGTAGCCTGTTAAGGAGGCCAGACTATATGTCCTCACACTGTCTGCTTTTGAAACGTATATTTAAAAATTTCCAGGAAAGGGAGAAGTAGCTAACTTCTATTGGACCAATCGCCATATCAATGCTGATCTCGCGTTCACGCAGTTCCTTGAGAGCCTTCATGGAGAACCTGACGTCATCGAGGTCCTTGATTGGTCGGTGGAGCCGCTTGGTCATGTCCTCGATGAAGCCGGTGATGACGAGCATCTTTGCCATGTACTTGTCATGACAGTGACGACAGTAGAGGCTGCACCACTGCCTGATCTCCTCACTCACGCCCTTCTTCAGCAGTTCTGTTGTGCATATTGGGAAATAGAAACTACACTGATCGCCTAAATCAGAGGAACATTGCATCTAAGATAATAACACTAGTCAGTAAAAAATTACTGTCTAATATATTTACCCGGTGTCGGAAACTAAAAGTGTAGCCAGCTGCTAACCCCATGCCAGATAACTACTTATTTGGTTGGCGTCAGGAAGGGCACCTGGCCGAAAAAACTAATCTTTAGCAGTCCTCACCACAGTACAAAACGTCTAGCCCGTTCACTTTTTCATGCATTTGGCATGGATACACAGTTGCGGCGCGGGACTTGAACCCAGACCTGGACTCTCAGTCCGACACCTTAGCTGTGGTGTAGTGACACCACAGCATCTCGGTATCATCACACTTAGTAAGCTAATCATATTTCATACAAATTCACACTAAGTAAGCTAAGGAAATTTTTAATAAAAAATTACACTTAGTAAGCTAAGGATATTTGATACAAAATCACACTTAGTAAGATATTTCCAAATGCGTAAATGTAAATGGTTTCAGCAGTGTACCGGTGTAGAGCGAGATAGGTCCAACGTCGATGTGCTCCGGCTCGGAGTGAATCTTCTTCTCAAGCTCGTCATAGCCCTGGAGCGTGTGCTCAAACTCAGGCAGATGAGGGTTGGACTTCATGAACTCAGCGACCACTTCCTTCTGGTTCCACTCCCAGATACTGCTGTACGCTCCAAACCGCTCCAGCGTCCCCATGATCAACTGTCGCACACATCAGACACAATTTTTTGGCTCTTTGGAGTTCAAATGCGTAGTTATGAAGACTACTACAGTCCAGTATCGCGCAGAAAGCCATGCAGAAAACCGCTCCTCCCTGCTTAGTCGCCTTTAACGATTCGCCCAGGGAGCTCTGGGCTACAAGCCACTTCTTTGTTCCTCGGGTTGCAGAGGAAGAGTGTACATCAAACAGGCAGCACATATAATAATAAATGATCTCAGCAACTCAGTCGACCCAAAGTGAGACATAATCCTGGATGACCATCCGGTCATTAATTTTATACTATTGAAAACTGTTCACACGGACAACGATAAACTTGCAAATTTAACAAGCGAATTCAATATATATGTAGGCCTTCCATAGAATAAATCAGCTCATAGAAAAAAAGACAGAAATTAGAGACAAAATGGCGTACAGGCCAAAATGGCACACAAAATGGCTTGCTTTTTTATGGCCGTGCTCCAACATTGTGTTGGCACCAGCCGATCAATAATTTGACCTGACCTGGCCAAAGACTTCAAAACAAAACCTGGATCTCGCATTGTCTATCGGCGGCATTGGCAGAAATGACCTTACCTTTTTCATCGAGTTAATGGAGGACATGAGAATGGAGACGAGTCGAACGATTTCGTTGTTCTCACAAATCTTTGCGTAGTAGTTGAGCGGGAATATAGGGACTCGGTCCTCATCAGGTCTGCGTGAACTGTAGAACTCTGCATGGCGCCAAGCACACAGCAAACAGCGATAAGAGGGATTATGTTTGTACTCACACTCAGCAACTTGTGACCTTCAAAATATTCCTAAGCGCAACAAAAGCTATAGAAAACAACATTTTTGATAGAAGTAGAAGAGTTAGATGCAATCATTCTAAAAAATATATCATACTTAATTAAGCCGTCCAAGCGAGACGCGTTGTCCGTGGCATAGTGGCCAGGGCTTACAGATGATAATTCCTGGGTCCAGGGTTCGATTTCCACTCCGCTACGAAACCACGGCGTTACAGGCTCTTCAGCAAAACTGCTCAATGCAAGAGTGCCACTAACTGCTAACCACTATATAAAATAATTTATTATTCATGTTGGCATTGGAAAAGACCATAAATTGTGGCTCCAGCAATCTGCACACGAGCACAAATGTCAATGCTCTTAATGCGTTAAAACTAGGCCATTTATCGGAAGACTTTATTTCACACAGTGGTAAGCTGCTGACAACAATTGAGCATTGAACAACGGCATTCAGAACAAAAGGCCGTTAGGTAGATATTTTTACACTACTTATCACCTCAAGAGTTTCGACATCGTGCAGTAACGCACCCAGATGACAAGCAGAATGACAGAGAAAAGCCAGAAGCAGAAAGATTGGATGCTGGGAACCCGCCGCTTGGCAGTGCACTAGACAGAGAAAGAGAGATTGGTCCACTTCAAGAGTTCCGACATGGCGCAGTAACGTACCCAGGTCGATGGTGGCCGCATCGAACAGGTCGCTGCCGACAAGGCTGCGGTCGAGTTCCCTCGGTGCGACGTCCCCGCCGCCGCCAGGGGGCGTGCCCGGCAGGTCGGCGAGCTGCTGCTTCGTCTCGGCGGCCTTGCTCCACAGCGACACTGACTTGAAGACAGACAGGACGCAGCGCGCCGCGGAGCTGACCGCGTGCTGCACGACCTCCGTGGGCGGGGAGAGCGTGACGAGGGGCACGGCCAGCACGATGTCGCAGCGGAACACCGGGGACATCTCATGCCTCCCACCCCCGTACACTGGACGCACAGCAGGCGTGGTTTGGGAGTTAAAGGACAGTGTGTAGTATAAAAGACAAAGACTACCGTACTACAGTCTGGTTCCATGCGAAAGGTATTCACAAATCGCACCCTCCTCTTTAATCGCCTTTAAAACTTGCCCGGGGAGCTCTGGGCCGCAAGCCAATACTTTTTCCCCGGTTGGTAGGGGTACACTGAACACATGACAGGAATCTCATGCCCCTCACGCAACACATAATAAGCATCTCATATCTCACACCCCGCTACACTGAACACACAGCAGGCATCGTGTGAATTCCACCCCCATATACTGAAAGCACAAGAGGCAACGCTCTGACATGTTCCGCTGAACTCTCCAACTAAGCTCCACTCAACTGAATACACAGCCAAGAATCATCGTGAATGAAACAGTCTCCGCTCAATTAGACAAAGATCACAGATATAAAATAATCACATTTTGCATCATCCACATGGCATATAAATTAAGTTTTTTTGCAAATCTATAATTCGATAAACAAGAGATGCAGCATCAAAGCACTGCTGTGTGTTGAGTGTAGCGGGGTGTGTTATACGAGATGCCGATTGTGTGTTGAGTGAGGGGGCATGAGATTCCTGTCGCGTGTTCTGTTGCATGTTCAGCCCTACCAACTGGGGAAAAGTGTATTGGTTTTTAGCCCATAGCTTCCCGGATAACTGCTAAGGTCGTACCGGATGCACTGTATGACGAGATACTGGACGTCGACACGGCTCTCCTCACGCTCTCCAGCGTCGAGCGAGTCAACCGCACCATCGCCTCCAGATGCCGATTGCTGAAGTGCTGAAACAAGGATGCGGCGGCTTGTTCTAGGTTCTCTCTCTGCTGTCGACGCCGGGTCAGCTTGGAGGTGCCGGGACGCGAGGCCTTGGACGTGCCGGGACGTGACGTCTTCGGAGTGCTTGTGTCGGCGCGCTGCAGGCCCGCCGACATCGCTGCAGCACGACAGCGAACAGCAGTCAAAAGCGTTTCAATCACAATCTAGACTATGTTTCAGGCAACTAAAATTTATCATTGCTACATTTATTTACACTTTTCATCTGTTCAGTGCGCAGCAAAATGGTACATCCAAATCGTACATCTATGGTATCCAAACCCAGAAAGAGCCTTCAGAAAACAATCCTAATGTGCTAAACAGGCCTATGAACCAGAATTGCAGTGAAAGCATAGACCACTTCAGTAAATTATACTATGCAGCAGTCTCGATGAGTCGTACCTCGAGCGGTCGAGTCTCTGTCGCGATCGTCGTCGTCGAGCTCGTCGAGGGGCTCGATGTCGGCGAGCAGCAGCTCAACGAGCTCCGTGACCGCCTGCTCCACCTTCACGCTCGACGCTTGCAGCGCCAGCGCGCCCTCATGACACAGCGCCTGTGTGGCATGCACGCATGCAAGCGCGAATGACATACATTCGTCCGGCACAAGTGTTCCTACGATGCAAATCTACGGTGGAACTACATGTACTACCACCAGCTGGTACAATACGGCATCCCTCTTCCTCGTAAAGGGCTACAAAAAAAGAAAAAAAAGAAACATCAACCAAAGATATTAAACTTTGAGGGCAAATTTAAACGCATGTAAGCCAACTACAAACTAAAACACTCAACTTACATGCGTAAAAATTAGTCAAGGTTATTCCATCTGCATTCAACAATATACTACATCAGCCCTCTCGATGAGCCGTAAATTGAGCGGTCGAGTCTCCGTCGCGCTCGTCGTCGTCGAGCTCGTCAATTTTCAATTGAACAATTGTCCTTTCTCCTCAGTAGCAACATCGACAGAAAATATTAAACCTTCGCAGCAAATTTAAACGCATGCACGGCAACCACAAATCACAACGCTCCACCTACGTGCGTTCGTTCGAGGAAGCAATCGACGGTCCACGCCTCCTCAGTCGGCAGCTCGCACAGCAGCGTCGACACGATCTCCCTGAAGATCACGTCGACGCGGAACTCGACGATGTCGCTCGCCCTATTAACGAGTAGCTCGAGATCGGCGAGGGTCGCGCGCGCTCCCGCCACGTATGCTTCGATGCCGAGCGACGTCCAGCTCAGCTTCTTGACGCCGGGGCTGAGCGCACGACTCACGCGCTGCAGATGGGGGGCCATCAGGTCGTGGAACAGAGGAGGGATCTTGCGGCGAATGCGCTTGTCTTCACGCAGCAGCAGCTGCGTGACAATAACGACCAAACTCTGAAACTTGGAGCCTTGGGTCGACCTGTTTCGTAGGATCATTTCAGAGATGCGTTTGAAATGTGGACATGGAGAAGGATGGAAAAAATTAGCTGGACGGAGAAGAAAACTAACTAAGCGGTACTAAGGAGAGTGGGAGAAACCTGAAGAATGTTACAGAAGAGATCTAGATGAAAGATAAACTGGATTGAACATATCATGAGATTGAGAGAGACTGATGAAAATTGTCACGGAGGGGAGAATGCAAGGAAAAAGGGGGCCACGAAGAAAGCGAATAGACAATTTATGTACAAGGAATCGCATAGAGTGTCGAAGAGAAAGGCCGAGGTAGTAGCAAGGTCTGATGCCAGGGACCCAACACACGACAGCACACTAGAGAGAGATCCTATCCTTAATAGTATCAACGCTGGCTGTTGATTTTGGTTTCGAGGTTTAGGGACCCTGTGTTG
Source organism: Chamaedrilus cognettii (assembly GCA_034695025.1). Classification (NCBI taxonomy): domain Eukaryota; kingdom Metazoa; phylum Annelida; class Clitellata; order Enchytraeida; family Enchytraeidae; genus Chamaedrilus; species Chamaedrilus cognettii. The sequence continues at coordinate 23,288 of JAQIWG010001018.1, forward strand.
TAACAAAGACTACTACAGTCCGGTCTGTCTGGAGGGCCGCCCACAGACTGCTCCCCCTCTTTAGTCGCCTTTTATGATTCTCCCGGGGACTCTGGGCGGTAAGCGTATTCTTTGTTTCCCAGCTTGCAGGGGGTTTAACGTTGTCAGTGCGTGCGTACGGTGAGCGAGTCGTGGATTTCCTTGAAGTAGCTCTGCTTAGTCCACAGCCTCCCAGCGAACTGAGGCACCTCCAGCCCGAGCGCGACCATGCACTCCGTCTCGCGCAGCAGGGTCAGGATGCCGAGGTCAAAGTTGACAAAGAGTTCGCGCGTCTCCTCGTGCCGTACCAGCAGCGAGGCCGACAGACCCGACTTGGCCAGCTCCACCTTAGCAGCCAGGGTCAAAGACATCTTCAATGCAGGGTGATAAATTTGATTTCAAAGAAATTTGCGATGACGACAAATAGTTGGCTTGAAAATTTATTACTATGCAATATTGTGTTATTATACGACTAAACTTACGATTTCACATTTTCTAAATCCACGTCTAAACGTTTCATAATTTAGGATTTTCAATTTTTTAATATAAATAAAAACCCGAATGAAGATGGGTAAAGGCAGTCTTCGGAGACCATATCAGCCATTAAGGGGGTTCTCAAACGCGTTGCTTAAAAGTGTCAAATTGCTCAAATTTTTACGCAACAGCTCAATAGCAGCAATCTTTAATAGACATCACGAAACAAATAAATATCTATGTCCTTGTAAAAAAGCGCAGTGGACACTGAGCTGGCTTTAGTCTGAGACATCGCGCGATCTATTTAACGCGCCATATTTTAGCAAAACAATACATGAAAATTAGCACGCGCTTCAGGTTCTTGCAATATAAAACCATACTGATTGTTACTTTATCCATAATTTATTTTTGCTAAGCAAATTCGAATCAGCAACAATGATAAATTTTGAACACTATCTAAATAGGCTAGAAGAGGAAATCCATATCAACACTGATGTAAGCAAACAGATAACGTGGGTTCACCTGTCTCAACCAGCCACGCTGATACAACAGTTCAAACTCAAGCAATACTTTGGAAAGCTTGTTATAGTTCTTCACTGCCTTCTTCCCCTCCGCGGTCTGAAGAACAGTGGGGTGTTGCTGAAACTTCTCAATTGGTTTGTAGATCTGCTTATGCAGCTGACGCGCCCAGGTAATTCGCCCTACAAAATTCACGCTAAAAATTGAACTAAAACCAAGTAACAATGTTAGGCCTAGATCACTGCTATTTTTTTTTACATAGTCGTAGTTATAACGTAGTCATTCGAGAATCAAAGTAGCGCAAACAATTGTCAAAAATAACTGTTTAAGTTAATTTGCCATCTCAGAGAAAGTTCTACACTAATGCCAACTTCCAAAATGGCTAAGGATTTAATTTAACTCAAATAAAGCCAATTTATTTTCTCATAGCACAATTTAGTCTGTGGCGGATTGAGCGTGGACAAACAGCAGTCAATCACAAATTTCGATAAAACTGTCAAGCGCTCCGTGATCACAGACGCTGTAGGATATTGGCATCAAATTACAAATACTTGTTTAATTGAAAACAAATTTTTCTTAATGGTAGATGGAGAGGATGTCATAGAGTTTACTCTTACAGGGACGCTTAGTCCCTTCGTTGGCGTTCTGGTGCCATTTCACAATTTGTTTGTTTGTCGTTGGACATCTGTTGCTATACATTGAAGTAATGCAAAAAAAAAAGACTTAAGCGGGTTATGCTGCATAAATGCAGGCAGAGTAAATTTTGGGCACCAAATGCATGTGTGTGTCAATTTTTTATATATATTTATAGTCCAATACGTAACAAAATGATCCAACTTGATTGAACGGATTTTAAATAACCAGCAATAGGCGGCAGATTCCTGTCGAGCGGCGGGTCGGTCTTGTTCTTCTGGTAGACCTTGGTGACAAGCTCGAGCTCCTTGAGGTAGATGGAGAGGAGGCGTTCGTACTTCTCCTTCAGCCGCATGTCAGGCAGCGCGAGACCCTCAAACCTCGCGAGCAGGTTCAGCGCTCGTTCGACGCTCGTCACCGGCGCCAGCAGGTCATCGACATACGCGAGAACGTCCGCCTGACACAAAAAGCAACCTGGCTAACTCCACCCATCCGCCTCTAAGCTCTCTCAGTCGTCAGCTGGGTAGAATACTGAAGAAGAATTTACTAACTATTATCAAAAACCTTAACAATCATGTTTGACCCACAAAAGACTTAAAAGAAAATAAGAAAAAAACCAAAAAAAACCAGCTCAGTTCATTAATTAAATCAGTTCAGCCAACCCATATTTTTATCCCAACAACATTCACCGAACACTGTCTTACATGCAAGGCGGCGATTTGTTTTTTAAATTCTGCAAAGTCGTCGTCGAAGTCCTGGCGTCGCTGATCGAGGAAGTCGTACGAGTTCTTCTTCATAGCCGTCTGGATGACGAGGAACTGGGCGTGCTTCGCCTCCATGCCTGCGCAGATTGCACAGCACCTAGTGCCTGTCTCGCTGCACATATTATCTTACATAGCCTGATCCATGTCAGGCTGACGAGCAAATATAAAACATATGCGTAGCCTTTTTGCGTTTGAGCAGAACTAATGAGCGAGGGTGGGGGGCACTATACCCTCTCCGTATATAAAACAATTATATGAATAACAGTTAAGCAAAATCATAAAATCTTGCTTTCAATTCACTTTCATATTTTTTGCCGCAGTAGCACATAATATGTTGATCAAGGTCAGATTAAAACACACAAATAGTCCAAGTTCATGGCGCCTGAGCCCTGCGTCTATCATGGGAATTAATTGAACGTTGAGATACTTTCAACACACCTTCTATCTTTGTCTCGGGCAGGTGCGCGTACGTCTCAAGAATCTCGAACATCTCGATAATCTTCTGCATGCGCCTCGAGAACGAGTCAAACTTGCCGAAGATGTACATCTCGGAGAACTCAAACTTGGGCTCGTTGGAGAACTGTTTGAAGTGTGTGCGCGTGCGTTGGAAGCAGGCCTGGTACTCGTCGTTGAGGCGCATGCAGTCGCGCAGCTTATGGGTCACCGCATCCATCGGCTGCGTCCAGATCGTGTCCTGGCCCCTGTTGGTAATGTAGAGCTTGCACGCCGTCACCATCTGATTGGTTATCTGTGGGGAAAACAATAGACACTGATTGGTTGTCAGTAGGCAAAATAATAAAACACTGATCTGTGGGCAAAGCAATAAACACTAAAATTGGTTGTCTGTGGACAAAACAATAAACTGAAGCCATCCAATGAGTAGCAAGAGCAAACCTTGACAAAGAGAGACGTCATTCTCTCCGACGTGTTGTAGTAGCGCGACACACTGTGAATCATTCGGATGGCGTTTATCAACTCTGGCAGCGTGTCCAGCATTCCAACCTGCACCAGCATTACTATGCTCAATGTACTCAAAGTAAATCAACTGATGCGTTTAAGCAAGCGTAACGCATTTAGCAAATGGCGAATATACTCGTATAACTAGAATGTATCGCGTATCTAAAATAATTAAGATATATACCGTTAAACTCGAGTAAGCAAACGAAAACGCGTGTATCGTTTAGATTATAAAAACTGTTTTGAAATCTGTAGAAAGTTGAAGAATTTATGATAAACATAAATGTGAAAAGAATGTTTCAGAGTGCTCTCCGTACAATTCTACACTGCTACGGTACTCAGATTTAATCCAGCACAATGATAAAGCTGAATCTACACTAACAATCTACGATAATCTGAATGTACAATAAGCTTGAATGAAATTTGCAGTGTGATCCGCAGAGGAAATGTTAGCCGTCGATGAGGTGTCCCAATAGAAGTCCTGCGCTTCTGCTAGTACCAGTACGCTCATAAAATAATTTGATTGTAATGCCCTCCATACATCAGCAATTCCCAGCCGCATTCATTCCGAGCTCCATTCCGAGCGGATCGTGCTCGCCGGCG
>JAQIWG010001019.1:0-27250 GCA_034695025.1 Chamaedrilus cognettii
CTGCTTGTTGTATCATTTATTTATTTATTTTGTGTTGCATATCTACCTTCGTGGTGAATAAAAGATTCATATATATTTATGTTCTCAACGGATCTAAAAAGCGCGAGTAGCTATTACCATTATGTTTAGGCCCAGGGATTTTTCCAGCACCCCCCCCCCCCCACCCCCACCCAACACCCCCCATGTTTTTGGTTGCGCCTCCCCCCCCAAAGAAATCACCAAAAGTTGCTAAAAAAGAAGAAGAAGAAATATTTTCACATGCTCTTAGCAACCACAAAATCACAGTGACATATCTATGTAAACAAAGTTATTTTTGTAAATTTTTATTATTGTTTATATATTGACTATATTAGATTTTATACTATACTTCCTGCAACTCGGCGAACAAAAAATTGACTGGCGGCCCAGAGCTATCCGGGCGAGTTGCAAAAGGAGCCTAAATAAGGCGGAGTGGTTCTGTGACGGCCCTCATAGAGAATTGGATTATAGTCCGATTTACTCTGGGCTGCAATTATAGTCTATAATATATCGGTGGTGTGGTCTTTGTAACTACACACGGTCCTTTTTAAGGTTTCGTCTGCTCTGCCTCTTGTTGCTCCAGTGTTGCGGTACCGGTATCGCTTCAAGTACCGATCATGGTGAAGTACAGTATCTGGTAAGTTTGCGTTAGTACCCTATGTGTGTATTTGGGGCCTTGTTTGCGCACTGGCGGCCCTAACTCATGTATTTACGTAATAATGAAGTATTGACTTTACACCTCGGTTTCATCACTCTTAGCTACCCTCAACTGATCGTGAACAGTCGCTTAAAGAAGCTCGGCTGATGCGTGACATTTTGCTGATCTTCAAATAAAAAATAAAAGCGGCTAGTTATGTGCATAATCTAATGGTATTTGTTGCATTATTTGCTTAATGTGTACTGCTCAGGTGTACTACGTACGGTATTCCACTGGCCTAAGTGAAAATTGTTTCATATCTTAATATTTTATTCTATATTTAGATATTTGGGTCAGTGCCGTAAATCAGCTGATTGTGCTTTGACAAATACATTCTGTTAGATTGAGCGGGTATGATTTCGATATAAAATCGCGTGTGCTAGTACTTTAATTTGTTGATTGTGCTAACAGCATGGTGTCAGATTTCTTCTATCCGAACATTGGCGGCGTTGAGAGTCACATTTACCAGTTGTCGCAGTGCCTGATGGAGCGGGGTCACAAAGTCATCGTCGTCACTCATCTCTACGGTGACCGGTGCGGAGTGCGCTATCTCACCCAGGGACTGAAGGTCTTCTAAAGTGTATAATTGAGGATATTTTACTGGCAACTGCAACTGCTTGGTTGTGGCTCCATAGCTTCATAAACACCATAGCAATATGTAGCAAAGATTTCGAAAGATGCGAATTTTGCGCAAATAAATGCAACAAAATTTAGAAAAACTGAGACAACTTTGCAACATTATTCAATATCAATTAAATAAAGATTTTAGCTTTTTTCACTATTTGCATATATGGTAGACTAATTTTTTTAATATTGCGTTGTAATTTGGTTGTTACTTATTATAAAATAGCTTTTCCAAGCTGGTTTCAATCCAATGTCAAGCTAAGTCTTCGCTAAAAATATTTGTTTCAAACTATATTAAACACGTGACTGAACTTAAATTTACGAAAAAATATGCGATGAATGACAAAATATTAGATTTTTTGAAAAAAAGGCACATAGGCGCAATTGTCTTTTTTTGCTTTTTTGTAACAGCACTATTACGTTTTTCTAAGTTCCTTAGTTATGTCGTGACTGCCTAGCAGAATAGCTAAATTTAGGTAAGTCACAGTTCAGTTTCTAAATAATAGATATTCTAAATGGTAGGTATTGCACCAAAATGCAGCACTGCCTGTTGAGTGACATAACTGCTTGACAGTTTCGAGTTTTGGTAAACAATTAGCTTTAAGAAGTTAACATTAAATCCTTTTTGTATGCTTGACTTATTGGAACATGCAGCTTTAGAATTTGATGCTTTGATGACAATGATAGGCTGGGTGCTTGATGGAAAATGTTATTATTGGTAATATTATGGTGACTGATTCGAAATGTAACTAACAGTATGGGCTGGTTTCTCCAACACGGATTTAATGGTGGTTTAGGATTTAGCGTATGCAAAATGATGGGTTAAGCCCGAACCACCAATAAATCCGTGTTTGAAAAACCAGCCCTAATTGACGCTAACGAACACTGACACGGGTAGATTGCTCATTATTCGTTTATGATCATCTCTCAATGTACCCCTCCCTGTAGGCCGGGGAACCAAGAATTGGCTAACAGCCCAGGGCTTCCTGGGCGAGTCATAAAGGTCGTCTAAAGAAGGGAGAGCGGTTTAATGCATGGCCCTTCGCATACAGTATAACCAGACTGTAATGTCTTTGTTCTACTTACTTACAATCCATAAACTCCCAAAACCACCATCGCTCAATGGAACAGCGTGGATGATGCGTCGCAGGTCTACTACCTGCCCATCCGACCAATGTACAACCAGTGTGTGCTGCCAACAGTGTTCACGACGCTGCCGCTCATGCGAGACATTCTGATACGAGAGCGCATCAACATTGTCCACGGACACTCCGTGCGTACAAGTCTCATCGAGAGTATTTTAATTGATATCTAACGAAACGAATGCCTTTTTCATTCGTTATGTTAATGTCTATTTTCTCTGTCAGGTTTAGGCGTTTGCACCCAATCGCAATTTGATAATCGGCGATGACTGCGGGAGTTGAATTTTTATGGCCGGATGCCCTTCCGGACACCAAATAAATAAATAATTATCTGGCAAGGTTTTAGCAGCTACCGACGCGTCTCTGTCGTGACTTTTAATTTTGAAAGCTGCGCCTGAGATTCGTGTTAGTAATGAATAAAAACAGTGAAAAATTGGCGTATTGAGATATTATCATCGTATGCAATTTAATTGTTTTTATGATGATGATATATCATGCCATGTCATATGATTATCACTGTGTCAAATCATATCATGTAAAATGATTGTTATCACCGTGATAAAGCTAACTTCTGTTTTTATATCTCGATGGGTATATTTAAAATATTCTATGTCCCTGAAATTCATTTAGATGAAGTCTATTTTCATTGAAGCATTTCTGATGCATTCAGAATACGAGAATTGAAGCTCCAGTTCTTGCTGTGATTATTTCCATAGATGCTGCTGTGGTTATTTCCATCTAGGTTTTTTGCTGTGGTTAATTCAATGCAATCATATCACTGTGTTCCCTCCATGGTTATTGAGCACTGCGGGTATTTTCATGGTTATTGCTTTGGTTATTTCTATAGCTATTCCACGGTTATCGCTGTGTTTCTTTGGACTTCCTTGCATAGTTATCGCTGTTGTGCGCCAGGCGTTCTCAACCCTCGCGCACGAGGCCATGTTTCATGCGCGCACGATGGGTGTCAAGGCCGTGTTTACCGACCACTCGCTGTTTGGCTTCGCCGACGCAAGCTCCATCGTGACGAACAAAGTGCTCAAGTTCTCGCTGGCCGGGGTTGATCACGCCATCTGCGTCTCCAATACAAGGTATCCAAGGCTGCGCGTCTTGTGTGTTTGTTTTTTTGTTTTTTGTAGTCTAGGGACCGTGTGTAGCACACAAGGGCTATGCAGTCCGGTGCTGTGCAAGACAGCACAGAACCGCTTCCCCTTTTCTTCAGTCGCCTGTTATGACAAGCCTGGGGAGCTCTGGGCTGCAGGCCAATTCTTAGTTCTCTGGCCTGCAGGGGTATCGTCTTGTGTGTATGTATGTAGTACAGTATATGTATATATAGTACAGTACAGTATATGCACTTGTAACGCACCAAAAATATGTCATGCAAACGGAGATGGAAAAAACATCATTTGCTTCAATCGTAGGTGGGAGAGAAGTGCAGCAGAGACTACATACAGAAAGCGGTGTTGAAGAAAAAAGTTTTCAGAATTGAACTACCTTCTGTGTGTGAAACTGTGTGAAGCCATGCCGCGCCGTCCCTCTCTCTTGGCCAACTACTACCAGACGCTCGCCCTCGTGTAGTTATTGTGGCTTCAGCAGTGTAATCATAGACTGTGTACAGTGTGTATAATATATATTGTGCTCTTCTTGTGAATTGAAGGTAGTTCAACTCTCTATGTACTCTGGAATGTTAAATTTTAGATTTGAATAATTAATATAATTATGTGTATTAATTGAATTCTCTCGAAAATTAAAATACTTAATGCTTTTTGATTGCCTCTGAGATGATTTTTTGTCTACGATACCGGTACCGGTGATCCAAGGGAATGTATGATTGGCATTAGCTCAAACGACCTTGTGGGAAGATAGAGCCTAATTGAAACTTGATATTGTTTTTTTTGTTTTTTTATATAATATAGAATGCATAAAATTTTTGTCTCTTTGCAGCCTTTCTAGTCAACTATTGAAAAACTTAGTGCATATACCATATAAGTCCCAAGAACTCGAATCGAGTAAAATTCCTTTAAAGATTTAGAAGACACGTATACTAAGCTTACTATATGTATGTATGTATGTATGTATAATGCGCTTGTAACGCACCAAAAATATGTCATGCAAACGGAGATGGAAAAGACATCATTTGCTTGAATCGTATTGCGGGTGAAGTGTAGCAGACTACATACAGAAAGCGGTTTTGAAAAAGTAAGTTTTAAGCCTAGATTTAAAGGAGAAGAGGGACTTAGCCGATTGGATGTCCTCGGGTGATCGATTCCACACGACCTCGGATGCGCTAGTGAAGGTACGTTGTCCAGCGGGTAGACTTGAGTTCGGTCGGGATGGTGAGTCTACGCTTCGTTGCGACCGGAGGCTTGACTTGTCCGGCGCGTACAAGGACACGAGTTCGGCGAGGTAACATGGTTGACCGGTCACCAGAATCTTGTGTGTGACGAGCGCGACCTTGTACTCAATTCGCTGCTTGACTTCAGTCATCTCAGACATGCATGCAGTGTAAAACTATATTTTCTGATTCCCTCCAATTTTTATAAACGACTCATATGAAGCACTCGTTTCAGCAGCTTCAACATGTGTTAGGTGTAGACCATTATTTAATTTGCGTGGTACATGCACTAAGCCCTTTAACTGCAAACAGAGAACTTTACTTTAAAATTTATTATTTTAAGTTATTGCGCTCTTTCTTGCAGTAAGGAGAATACAGTATTGCGTGCATCGATAGACCCATTGAAGGTGTCGGTCATTCCCAACGCCGTTGATGCGACGGTCTTCACTCCCGATCCTTCCAAGAGAACACCAGGGCGAAGTACGCTGTTTGCATTCTTCACAGTTATCGACTGGAATTTGTAGTAGAAAGTTAGATCTACGTCGTGACTTCGTGAATCATAAAAAAGTAGGCACCAAACTCATGGCTGTAGCTTCGTCAGATGTTGACCGTTTTTTAAAATTCTTCCATTTTTAGAAAGGTGATGAAATTTTCGACGAATTATATACTTTATTTATCAAAACATCGCAATAGTGTTACCACAATACACTGCGAAAATTTATGGATCAAAATCGTCAATTTTCTGTAAGAGTATAACATCAGCAGCAATCTGTTTCTTCAACATTACACAAGTCTGAGGGACTTTCTGCTAGTGTGCAGGTCAACAACAAATATTTTTTACGTCTGACACTACTTCACGCGAGAAATACCAGTTAAATGCATGCAACTTGTGAAAACTGAAGTGTATTTAGCATTTTTCTTCAATATATCGACGATTTAGATTCTTTAACTTTCTCAGCATACTGTTGAAACATTACTGCGATATGTTAGCTTTAACACTGTAATATGTAATTTTTAGAAATTTTTGTCTTGTTTTTGTAGTGAATTTTTTTGCTTAATGGTAAATATATGATGCTGTACATAAGTGAACGCTTGTTGTAATCAAGGACCTGCGTGGTGTCTCCTTTTTTGAACTTACAGTGGGGTTCTGATCTTGGCTTTCGAGTAAGTTTGCGAGTCCTAATGTAATTCGTTCACTGTGGATATGCTGCAAAGAGTATATTGTTTCTTCTTCGTTGGATATTGTTTTCATCATATAGTTTGGTTTATAGGTGTTAGTTCAGATAGTATTGACTATTTAAAAACGAAGCATGCAATATCTTCTATAGGCTTGCACTCTCAATTCTTACAATTCTTGAAAATTTGCGAGTTTTGTGATTTGCTTCAATGCATTGGGGCGTACGTTTCTGTTTCAGTAACGGTAGTGGTGCTCAGTCGACTGGTCTACAGAAAGGGAGCGGACTTGCTCGACTCGATCATTCCTACTATCTGTCAGAGACATGTCAATGTAGACTTCCTTATTGGTTAGTGGGCTGGTCATGCTGACCGCATTGACTCGCTTGGTTTGCTCAAAATATGTAAGAATAACTGTTTGAGATAGATCTCCTTTAACCCCTAAACTACAGCACTGTTTTCAGTACAGTTCTTCCGTATTTATCTGAACTATCTGCACCTCCAGTCAGATTATCCCACCCAGGGCTCGATGTGCCAGTCGCCAAAATCGGCCCAAAAAATTTTTTTGCACAGTTGGTGAATTTTTTTTCCATTTTGCGAATTCCCTTCACAAATTTTTTATTCATCCATCGTTCTTAGAAGCTCAGTTACTGGCTATAATTATGATGATGAACAGAGCAATAATTTTGATATATTTAAGAAGGAAACAAATGTGTAATGAATTTGGCAGGAAAAAAAAGTACGGTCTGGCGAAAAAGAAGTCTGTTTATCAAATTGAAAAATTAAAAAATTCAAGACTCAGATCAGGCTCTGATCCCACCTCAACTATTCAGATTATGCTTACCCTCTGGTCAGAATATTCTTCTGGTTAGAACATCCTTTTGTACTAATGATTAAGTACTTTGATCTCTGGCCACTGATCTTATAATAAATTTTTTCGTTGCGTTAATTTTCTGAAAGAATTCTGATAAAAATGTAATATCGGTTGTTATGTATTCTATTCAAAAAATAACTGGTTTTCAAAGTTGGTCAGCTTTGTTCGTCAACAGACCACCGTTGTGCTATATTTTCAAATTTAGTCAGCATCATTGTATCAACGTTCGTGGGATTGCGCCGCTTAGCTGACCCACTTGTCCCTGCACCGCGGAGCTGACCCACTTGTCCCTGCGCCGTGGAGCTGACCCACTTGTTCCTGTGTCAGGCGGCGATGGGCCGAAGCGCGTGGTGGTGGAGGAGGTGAGGGAGAGGTTTCAGCTGCAGGACCGTGTGCGCATGCTGGGCACCGTCGGACACGCAGCCGTGCGCGATGTCAGCTGACGCATCTCTCTTTTTTGTTTTTTGAACTGCACACTCTACAGTAGCTGAGACAGTTAATGTCACTGGCTTGTTTACTCTTCGACATCTTTCACGAGTTATCTGCTTATATTTGAACTTATTAGCTTCGCTTCCTTCGTCACTCACGGTGAAAACTGAAGAAAGTTTCTTGTCAATTTTACTTCGTTCTAGTGATGATCGTAGATATTGGGGATCTGTGTTTAGTAATGATGGTTGGTAAACTTGATTAAGAACGGGAAATTAATTCTTGCGTTTCTTTTCTTTTTTACTGAAGGGAATTTTCATTACTTCATGTACATATCAATGCAAATTTCACAAGGTATTTTCTTCAAAGTTTCTTTTGCTCTGGTTCAGTGGCCATGACACCACACCATCTGGGTATTTAGCCTGCCTGATGTCATCCTACTTCAAGACCTCCCATGTAATTTTTGATGGAGTCAACATTTTAACTGGTTTTGTTAACATTGAATAACAGTACTATACTTTTTAACAGTTGACTGAACTTATGCGTAAAATTTCATCAAATGTCGCCTCCTCAGAAATCGAGATGGGCGATGGATCTTGAAGTGCCGTAACTGCTAATCATGTGTGTGCAATGTGCCAGTTATGGAAGTTGCATGACGCCACATGCATGCGCAGTTTGCGCACTTTCTTACTATAACATTCAAGATAGTTTTTTAGTGTTCAAAGTCAAATTAACAAAATTTATAAGTTAATGACCATAGTATGTATTTTATGTACAGTGTTTCTATGAAATTGAACGTGTTTAGGATTTTTCAGGTTTTGGTCCAAGGGGACATCTTTCTGAACACTTCATTGACGGAGGCTTTCTGTATTGCAATCGTTGAGGCGGCTTGCTGCGGGTAAGCTCTGTGCTTCCTTCAAGAATTGCTCTCTTTACTTGTACATACAAACTTACTTTATGTCTCTTTACGCAACATAAAGGTAAAATGCTTAATGGTGGATTGAGCACTTGTCTAGTTGTAGCTCAAGATCTTATATCCGTACCCACCATTGCGCTCTATTTACTTGTACATACAAACTTACTTTATGTCTCTTTACGTGACATAAAGGTAAAATGCTTAATGGTGGATTGAGCGCTTGTCTAGTTGTAGGTCAAGATCTTATATCCGTACCCACCATTGCGCGTTAACTTCGAGTTGGTCAATCGGCAAGTTGAGAGTGACCGTTGTCAATATCTTATGCCTAGCGTGACGTCACACAATCCGCCGATTGAGCCAACTCGAGGTTAACTTGCAATGGTGGGTACCTATATTAGACTATCAATCGGCGCATGTGAATGATCACAAGTTCAAGATATAACCGAGGTTCAAGCTTGAAGCAGTCTATAGATCGATCTGTAGTCAATCATGATACAGAGTCATGAAATCCATCATTAATGTAGTACTTTTCTAAATTTAATTGTGAACAGTTGCAGTAATAGCAGTATAACTAACTCTTGCTTTGTTCCTGTACTAGAACTAAGTGGGGCGCTCAGAGTAGAGATAGATGTAGTATCCTGATACTGCGTCTTGATACCGAATTCAATTTTCAGTCTCTCAGTCACGGTTTTCCGTTATCTCTTCTTATGCAGTTTAAGTTTATGATAAAGTCAAATGAGATACTTTATATATCGTCGTTCATGGTCTTCTTATCTCAGTTGTTTGAAGGTTTGAACATCAACCAATCTCTAACTTAACAACCTCTGCTGCTTTCTTACAGTTGTGGCCAGGCTGTGACAGATGAAAATGAATTTCTAGAGTTGAGATCAGTGTTAGGTCAGGGTTAAGCTCAAGGTTAGGATGAGGGTAGAGCGCCATGGATTTAGGGTACCTATTGTCCTGTTGCAGGCTGCAGGTGGTGAGCACGAGTGTGGGGGGGGTGCCGGAGGTGCTGCCGCCCCACCTCATCCGTCTGGCGGAGCCAAGCGCCTCCGGTCTGTGCTGCGCCTAACCTCTTCTGACGTCACTTTGATCTGTTGATGATCTACATTTAGATATTGATAAGAACTTGAGTTTTAGGTATAAAAGTGTGTGGTAGTCGAGATATTGACATGTGAATCCTAGTTTTTTAACCTGCTACTATAATTGCCCTATCGTTTTTTTGACTTATGATTACATTTTCAATCTGATTCGTCATGAGTGAGAGTGGAAGCATGAAGCAAAATTGGACTTTTCTTTAGATGTTGACGCAATTGTTGATTGCTAAGGCCAAAAATTTAAAAGCTGTCAGACTTTATACAGTGTCGAAAGTATGATGACTGGTAGCGTAATTGAATGGTTTGAGTCACTGATCAGTAAACCAGTGATCACTCCATGATTCATATATTTCAAGCTACACGCTGAGAAGTGTCGCCAATATACACTTCATGGCTCATTGGTTTGCATGATGTCCAGATAATTCTCAAGTTTTTCCGCGAAGTTTTTTTCTGGTTTCCATTCTTCTTATATCCTTCTGTCCAAGAGACCAATTCTTCTGCATCGAGTCCCGCTAACAGAAGTTGAGTGTTGATGTTGCAGATTTTACAAATTGTGTTTACATATATATGTTCTTTTTGTTAACATTTAATGATATTGAGTAATCCGGGCGCCGGCAACTATGAAACCCTGCGTTACAGGCCCTTAAGCAAGGCTGTTGAACGCAGAAGTGTCGCTCTCTGATCATCATCGTCCTTATTGGTCATTATTATTCTGTTTGGCGAGAAGAAGGGCATCCGGCCATAAAAACCAAGCTCCGATGTAAACGTCTAACCTGTGTTAACATGGACAGTTGCGGGCCTGCCTGTAGCGCATTAGAATGGACGACAAAAATGATTACGGTGCTGTAAAACATGAAATTTCTGTGTGCATGACATTTTCGCAAATATCGTGAATCGGGAAAACTTGCGAAAATTAAGTTCAGCTAATATATAGCTACAGAAGTTAGTATATAATGGGAAGTCCTCAAAAACATGAAAACTAAGTGCAGCGAACTTTCTGAGAGGCAAAACCGCAAAAATTACATGCAGCAAAAATTTCATGTTATGCAGTATTATTATTATTATTATTATATATTGCTATTGCAGCTCTGATCGAAGCGCTAGAGTCGGTGATAGCCGACATAGAGTTGGGGCGTGTGTCGGATCCTGGCGCAGTGCATGCCATGGTGCGGCGCATGTACACGTGGCAGAACGTCGCAGCGCGCACCGAGCGCGTCTATGACAAAGTCTGCGCAGCGGGCGCCACCGTCGCGGGGGGGCAGGGGCACGAACACAACAAGCTCGCTGAGCATCTCCGGCGGTGAGATACCTCAAAATATTAGAGCTTGAGAATGTATGCATTCATCGATTGGTGCTAGGCACTTCTATCCTGGTTTGGTCCGCTTAGTTTCAAGTGGATCAAAGTTATCATTAGTAGCATAGGATGTTCCTACCAAAATTATATGGATTTGCTTGAAAACAAATTGAACGCCCAAATCTATGGACCAATTCGCCCAATTCATTGCAAATCATCCACGATCCAACTGAATTTGATCCTATTTAACTTTATTTAATCTTATTTAACACAATTTAAATAAAGTAGCGCATTCTGCTAGGCACTATGACGCTAACTCACGGCTGACTTGATCAAGCTCTGCTTAGGTCATCATGGCCAAATCGCACCTTTAGTGGATTTGAGAGATATTCTAAAGCGTCTGATTGGGAGAGTTTTGAAAAATCAAAAATTTTGGAGAAAGTGAGATTGGTCGTGAAATTTGAAAATAGTTTTTATTAAAATTTAAAGGTTTGAGTTTGTGCTTCGTCACTTTTTCATGTCGCAAAAATATGCATTTGCAGACATTGCTTAAACTGTGACATCTAAGCGTGGTATACAGTAATTAACTTGTCTAATGATAGCATTATTTATTTTGACAAAGAGGCGTGACAAAGCACAAAAGGTAAACGGCTAGACGCCAGTGTAGCCGAGGTTGTTGTTAACTAATTTTTTAAACCTTGAAGATTTGGTGGTTGATGCCATTTGGACATCATGGAAAGAATATAAGATTTGACTGGAAAGTCAAAAAGAATTTAGTCTTTTCGGACTTAGAAGAATGAAAAAGAAGTATAGAAATTTTTTAGCATGTAGCGGGGTCGTAAATCCGTTAAATAGTGTAATTTATCAAATGCAAGTGGACAGGAATGCTTTGAAGATAGTTGAGAAAAAGGCAGGTGAGACATAAAAAATTTCTCAACTTTAAATAATTGCATAAAAGAAAATGGTAAGATGATTTATCATGTTGAAAAGGCATTCACATATACTTAGATCCTATAGTACATTATCAAAAGGCATTCACATATACTTAGATCCTATAGTACATTATCAAAAGGCATTCACATATACTTAGATCCTATAGTACATTATCAAAACAAAGTATGAAATTATTAGGAGCCTTCTCTTGTCATTTTTTGCATTTGCTATTATTGTAGCATTATTTTAGAACTATAATATCTAAGCCCTTGGCGTTGATTTATTCGACACATGTCCAGGTACAGTCACTGCGGCGTCGTAGCCGGTAAGATCTTCATGCTGCTCGCTGTCATCAACTACTTCCTACTTCGCTTCGTCGAGTGGATTGCCCCTGAGGAGGTCCAACATTTCAGTTTTTATTCTCATTTAGTTCGAGTGGGCTGTTGATAAAGATACTAGTTGCTTCATTTACACTCCCAAACTGAAGTACTTCATTTGTCCGGGTTTATTGTTGAGCTCTCATTTACGACTAAAACTTTTCATTTTTTCATTTGTACTGTTTTGTGCTAGAGATGCAAGATGTTAAGTTCCACATACCAAAATAATCTGCAGGCTGCCAGACATGCAGCTATACTTGTCTTCATCAGTGTTGTTGAGTTAGTCTCAGACGTGGTACGATCTATCTATTTCTCTTTCAAAAGCCTTATTTCAGTAAAAGAAAATAATTTTTTTTTAGATGGCTACAGCCATACAGCTTATTCACACTTAACTATAGTTACAGTATTGATGTTAAGAAATGTGTAGCATTTTAATTTGTTTTTTGTTGTAGAATATCGACTTCGCTGTAGACTTCCCGACTGCTCCAGGGCTTCACAAGGTCGCAATGGACAGCGATGAACCAGCGCTTTATCATGAATGTTTGAATTGAACTGAACTAATGACTGAATTATTGGAGCTTTGTTTATCACGATGGATACCGGAGTAAAGTGAATCATTATACAGTCGCAAGTCTTATCAGTCGGACAATCGTTGGCCAGCTCTCACTGCTTTTTTCTGATTTTATTGATCTTTGAAGCCAACTGTCCAGCCTTTTGAATCTTTTAGTGGATCTCCATAACATAGATTAAATCTTTAAAATGTTTTAAAATGTAAATAAAATATTGAAATGGTTCTAACTTTTTTTTAAAGGGTTTGAAAACCAGTATCTCAAATGAGTTGTAACCCATAGGTTCTGTGTTTTAATGCAAATCAAGAGACTTCTTTTTCATTTGGGGACCGGTGCCGCCACATAAATTTTCTGGCTAGATCTTGGGCTTCTTGATGCCTGAACTGCGACGTCGTTTGTGCATATTTTCTTGAAATACTGCTTCGTTATAGTTTATACCTTGAAAGTTGAATTTGATCTTCGACTTGATCTTTATCTTGAAGAATATTTTCCCTTTTAAAGCAATTTTATAATTGTAGTTTAAGGCCTAACATAGTCTTTGTGTCTAATGTTACGCCTACATAAGTTCTCAATTGAGTCTATCTGAATTTAGTAGTCAACAGTTTGACAACCAATAATATTTTTCTAATTCAGGTACCTCAGACTTGTGGGTAGAAATAAAACCTTCTGCAGTTGTATGAAATGGACTATTGTGTAGAAAGGTCTTGTATTGGACTAATTAGGGGAATATGGCTCTAAAATCACAATTTTTTGAAATCCCAACGGTGTTTCTGCAATTCAATTTTGTTAATTTTATTTCAAAGCTCATTTACAACGAAAAAGTTAGGAATTTTTTTAATAAGACTTCATATTCAGATTTCTCGCGTGGTAGGCTATTTTAGCCAGCCGGAAAAGGGCTTAAAGGAAACTCCGTTAAACCATGCGCTAAGCAGAAATGGGAATGAATAATGAGGCATGAATAATGAGGATGCGTACGACGCATGCAGATGCATTCAGCGCAGTGCGCCGTGTGACCCTGAGGCGTGGCGTGCGCAGCTCGTTCTAAAAATACAATTGCCCCTATATCGGCAGCAGAATATCTAATTTGCATAGGATTCCAACGTTAGGAAAAAGCATTGCATTTTCTTGTCAGTAGCTCAGAAATCCTTTATATCCAGCTAACCCCTAGCCGAATCTTCACCCTGACCCTAATTGTGCTTTTGTAACTCATTCTTACAGAATAATAGTACTCAATTTTCTTCTCATATCTTTCACTCATCTCATGAAATAGAGATATTCAGCTGCCGATACAGACCTTAAGCACAAGTAGATGTTCGCAAAATAGATTCTGCATCCGTGTTATCCTGGTGCTTCATTGTATTACCTAACATGTATTTTATACTCTAAACTTTACTACGCCGAGTACTACAGAGAATCAAGCTCTCCACGCTCATATTCAATTTCAGCACTGCTGTCATTGGTGAAGAGAGTAAACACGCAACAATAAAAAAACAATCGACCGAGAAAATCTCCTTAGTTAATCTTCTAATTTCTCGCCCCTCAGTCAGCTGAGGTCGCGCCCCGTTAAGTTTCCCCGTTCAATCGATGGCGAAGGGTCCTAGTCCGGGGGCCGTGCGGTCTCTGCAGCTGGAGATGAAGCGCCTAGCCGAGGAGCCCGTGGAGGGCTTCAGGGTTCGCCTCCCGGACGAAGCGAACATTTTCACCTGGGAGGTTGCCATCTTTGGCCCCCCCGTCACCATGTACGAGGGGGGTTACTTCAAGGTATACCCCCCTTCTATCTTTCCTGCGTGGCAAAGTGTATCGTCATTGGCCTATATTGATTATTAGATATGGCAATAGATTTAAAATTATAAATTCTTGCCAATAGCCAATTATAAATTAAAGTCTATATTAGTCAATATATTATTGGTATCTGTGAACCGGATGAAACCGATCTGATGACATTAGAACAGATTTACAACACTAATCCTGTGCCTCTTTTAAGCGCTAAAACTAAACCCTAAACGCTATTGGCTAAAAATTTGCGAAGGATGTAATCTAATATAGAATTGGAAAAACCCAGAACGGTACCCTATTGGTATATACCATATTTTAATTTATATTACTGGACCTTTGATATGCGCACTCGCGGTGTAGTAGCCGCATTCCACACCCAAGCGAGGATGGGACTATTGATTGCGGCTACGGACACAAGAACCCACGTGTCCTGACCCCACGAGGGCAACGGGCACAGCGTGAGAGGTTTCCGGGTGTAGGGACAAATAACCAGAAAATTACTGTTATTAATAAATGCCGAAATCGGCCCAGAGTTACAAGGGGCAAATAAGTGCCACCTCCTTCCCTTGAGACACAGAACATGATCTAACTAATATTTTATTACTAAAGTTTGCCAACATCATTGTGCCATCATTGTTTCATATTTTGCAGTGGGAATGGGTCGTATCTAAGGTGAGACAGTATAATATCATACGGGGCCGTCCATTTATTACGTGAAAACATGAAAATTGACAGAATAGACGAAAAAAGGTGATTTGTTTTTTTCTGTGTATGAAGTCAAATTAGTACAGTACGGTCGAGGCCCTGAATTCTTGAGCAATGTCGTTCTCTTCTTATGTTGTTTTCTTGTGTTTCTCTGCAATTCACATTAATTAATCCTACAGTAGTAGTAACTAAATATAAATTACGCTGCTGTGAATTACTTTTCCTGGCGTCATTTATTAATTATACATTGTAATTGATTACCGACTTATGAGCTAGGCCTACTCATCGTTTACATTAATTCTGTTTTCAGGCTTTGATGAAGTTTCCCTTTGACTATCCGTATTCGCCGCCCGCTGTTCGATTTTTGACCAAAATGTGGCATCCAAATGTCTATGAGGTAGGCCTGCTGCTTCTTTGAGAAATGGAGCTTGAATTATATTTATAAATAATCAACTAAGCTTAATTAAAAAAGCTTAATAAATAATCAGCTACTTTTAATTCAACTACTATCAACTTCGGTGTGTTTATTTTGGCATTCAAGCTTTAAAGCTTTAATGCTAATATAAACACACCTTTAATGCAAATATAAACACACCACTGAAGTTGATCAACTTCAACTTCACTTCAACTTTAACCACACTCGCAATCCGAAGTTCATGACTTAGACCACTTGGCCACAATGCTTTGTTGTGGCCGTGAGGGTATATGCAAATTTGACTCTAGATGATTATTCCATATGTACCTAGGTGAAATTAAATTGGATCTGGACCCCCACAAGCCGGGGAACGAAGTCGGTTTGCTGCCCAGTTCTCCCCGGGCGAGTCGTGAAAGGTGGCTGAAGAAGGGGAAGCGGTTGTGAGGCAGCCCTCTTACACAGAACCAGACTGTAATTGTCTTTGTCATTTCTGAACATAGTCCTTAAACTACAATCCCCGTTTTTGTGAATCCATTTTTTGTCAAAAGTAGTGATTCTGTCATTTTAACAGAATTGTAGTATATTGTCCTATTTGCCAAAATTAATAAATAAAACAATTTATTTATTTTTCTTAATCTTCATAGCCTCGTGTATGTTTAACACTTTAAAGTTTATGTATCTATATACTTATCATGTATTCTTTAACCAAAAGATAAAGGTTGGTATCAATGCTTGACGCTGTAATTGTGTGTGTTCCCTGAACCCTCAGAGTGGCGAGGTGTGCATTTCTATACTGCACCCTCCAGTCGACGATCCCCAGAGCGGCGAACTGCCCTCCGAGAGATGGAACCCCACACAGAATGTCAGGTCAGTGTTCTAGTCCGCATACAGGTTAGGTACAAAAATGTTAACTAGTTATGTGTAGATCTTTTATTCACCATCAAGGCAGAACACAATAATGAAGTAGAAACTTAAATAAACAAACAGTTGAAGTGCAAGCTAAATTTAGGTGAAATTCACAACATGAGGTGATAGAGTTCACACAATTTATTAGCGAAATAGTCACTAATTAATGATACATGACGAGTCGAGCGCTAACGACTGCGTTGATACGTTGTAAGAAGCAGCTAGTCATTATTAATGACAAATTCCTCAAAGCCGTTGCACTACTGGTTAATATGTTTTTTAAGTGTAACTATTTTGTTTGCTTTATGCAATGTGCATGTTCTTTTTAACAGTTCTTTTGCCAAATAGTACAACTGTTATTCAAACAATCTGAATATACAATATTGCTTCAATTCATTTGTGTGCAACGAAGACTTGTTTTGTTTATGTTGTTTCTATTTTAAATGTTTATGTCACTTCCATGCGTTATAGGATAATGCTGCTCAGTATCATATTATGTCAAGTATATGGCTTCTAGGACAATACTGTTGAGTTTCATATCGTGTTGCTTGTAAACGTAATATTGTAGGACGATACGGCTGTGTATCATATCATATCGCTGACATAATATTGTAGGACGATACTGCTCAGTATCATATCTCTGCTCAACGAGCCCAACACTTCGTCGCCCGCCAACGTCGACGCGTCTGTCTCATTTCGCAAATGGAAGCAGTCGAAGGGTCGGGACAAGGAGTACGAGTCCATCGTTAGGTCGGTCCTGTGGTTCTGCTTGTTATTAAGCAACACAGCAATTGTTCTTATCTAGCTGCATGTTAGAATTTAAGTTATATTTTAAATTCAGCAAATCACAAAGTTTAAATTCTGGTTCTAGAAAATAGAAATCACTTGCGCTACTTTGAAACAAGTGCAGATATAGAATCCTGATATTTTTGGAGTTTATGATTTAAATTTTTGTAATGTAGTGCTGTGCCAATGTTGATGATTTTAAAAGAAGCAGTGCCTGCGTGATCTAGTGATGCGGTATGTCACTGGACTGCCGAACTAGAGGTCCGGGGTTCAATCCTCGCTCTAGCTCAACAGAGAATTCAATTTCTCGAGCTTGCCCAGTCTCAATCCAGACGGGACTTTAATTGAGATCCGAAAGACACAGCCAACGGGAGGTCGGATCGCACTATAAATTGTCACAAAATTGCGTCACCTCTGCCTGCTGCCTGCAAGGGTGGCCTAACTTCCAGCAGAATCTGTGCACTTTAGTAGGAGGGCCTGAACTCAGCTGAAGTTCAGGATTCATGTGAGGTAACAAGCCTGGAAAGGCCGTAACTCGCCCATTGGAGTCAAAGCCAGAGCATGGGTGGCGGAGCACACAGACTTGGCCTAATGTGCTGAGGTTAAAAAATTTAAAAAATTTAACAAGTCTGAAATCCTTAAAATATGCTACAACTTTGCCACGCCCATGATTCTATAAGAATATTGTCATTATTCTCTGAGTTCCAAGTCTCTTAGTTCTTTTGTTCGTTTGCTCTTTTAATTCCTAACAGCTTTTTTTGCTGTTGGTTACTATCCTCAGCCAGACCCCGCTGACCTCACCAGGTGCAAACGTGTAAACCTGTGCGATAACATGGACATTAACAGATTGCAACAAATAGTGGTTCGTTTAGTTATTTTCTTACTACATTCAGACCTATGGTGCCGCCATGCGTGGTGTCACAGGAAGCAGGTGAGTCTGACGAGCGCTTTGCTTGTCGCAGGAAGCAGGTGAGTCTGACGAAGGCGGACGCGCTCAAGGACGGCGTGACGGTGCCGCTGACCCTCAAGGACTACTGCGTGACGTCGCGCCCCCCGCGGCCATCCGACAGCGCCACCGACCTCGACTTCTATGACGACGACTATGTGGACAACGAAGACGACAACGGCGACGACTGTGTCTACGACGAGGGTGAGGACTCGGGCAACAGCGACTCGTGAAACAACATGGAAGGGGGGGAACTCGAGCAAGAGCGACTTGTAAAGCAGCGTGGGCAGCTCGACTGACTTCTAGTAAATGCTGGGCTGTAGCATAGCGACGGGGGGCACCGCCCAGGGTGCCAGGTGTCAGAGGATCGACTGGGGCGCCAATGGGTGTCAAATTTCTTTATTTTAATGTACCATAGTAATTTTTGATGCCCCAATTTTTTTAGGTTTTTACATGCAGTGAGTTGAAGGTGAGTGGGATGTTATAAAAAGGGCTATCAACCATAGGACGCCAGAAAAAAATTCATTCTAGACCCTCTCCCCGCTTGCGAATTTCGCCAAGGAAAGTCAGTTTGGGGCACCACTGACTTTGGCCCAGGTGCCAAAAGCCCTCGCTACGCCACTGACGCTGGGAATTGTGCGCAGAAATGAAGTTCAAAGATAAGGGATCGATGAAACAAAGCGCTGTCGGCTGCTGCGTGGACGTGCGGCGGAGCTATGGAATGAGGGGGGTGAGGAGGACTTGTGAATGAAACCCATAGCACAAGTTGCGCATCGGACTTGTAGTAGAACAATTGAATTGTAATTAAAAGCCGAGGGAGGATGTTGATTCGAATGTGTCTACTGAGGAACAGATGCTTGAGTCATTAGGCAGGCAACATAGTTCTTTTACTTGTTGCATATTGAAGGGATGGTTAAGTTTAGAGGGAAAGTGAGGATGTAAGTCTAGAGGGGAAGGAAGAGGACTTGTCGACGACTCATGAACTTGCAGTCGACCCTAGCTCTATTCCTAGGTTTGAATGATAGGGTTATGTTCCTTTTGTGAATGAGACTGATGGAAATGCAAACCTTAGTGCTGCCTCTTGGATGCGTTATAAAATGATAGAACTATTGACATTTTGTTGATCAAATTTTGATGAGGAAATGAGACTGCTGTGATGGAAAAAAGTAACTCGCCGGGATCGCACACATAACAAAGGCTAGCAACATTCGTTTTGTGTGCTTTGGCTTGAACTTTAGCAAAATAATGAGAAAGTAAGGGCGGAATGAGAAGCTAATTGGATGATGACTTGTAAAATACAATGCACGAAACACAGGTTGTTGCCTGGGCAAATGGCGAAACGACCGACAATTAGGGAGAAGTCAAGATAGATTTATTGCAGGAAGATTCACTTGTGATTCTTGGAACACCGGGTGTCGCCAGATATGTGAATTGGACTTGTCGATCTGCGGCCTAAAACTTGTGTAGATGGAGTGTGAGAATTATGCAAATGTTTGTTGTCTTGTACTTAGTGTTGAATGCTAAGTAATTATGAGGTGTGACTGAGTAATGAGCAGAGTTCAATTTAGCCCTTACAAAATAGGAGTAGCGTTACGCCTGCTACTTCTAAAAACAGTCCTGAGTAGTGCACTCCTATGCCTTTCAAAAAAGAAGTGGGCCTAGAGTCGGCCTACTCCATCATCATCATCGTCTATTTTTATGAGTGATGCTACTCCTACCCATTTCTAAATCCGAGTAGAGTTTCAAGAAAACTTCGTTTTTGGAGTACTACTACTAAGCTTATGCCTTCTAAGGTAATGAGCTGGAGATTAGCTTTTCAAGTGATGGGATTCATAAATTGCAACAATGTTATGAAAATATAATCATACACTGGGCTTTCTATTAGCAGAATGGTAAATATGGACCCAGTACAAAAGATCCAAATAAATTGTCTGTCATTCCAAGGTATTGATGTAACTTTATATCTGGGCATATGTATAATTTATATAATAATTATGGATAATTAGCTTACTGGCCTGGTAGTTGATATGTCAAAATCATTTTTTACACTTATTTTGCAAAAAAAAACCTATTTTGTGTGGTCCAATATTTTGAGAAATTACAAAATCACTTTACGGTCACAAATGCAAGTGATTGGATGTGTTTTAAACAGGTAAAATTTATCTATTGAGAGTCACTATGTCTGATGGTATGCCCTAGCCACC
Source organism: Chamaedrilus cognettii (assembly GCA_034695025.1). Taxonomy (NCBI): domain Eukaryota; kingdom Metazoa; phylum Annelida; class Clitellata; order Enchytraeida; family Enchytraeidae; genus Chamaedrilus; species Chamaedrilus cognettii. The sequence goes on from JAQIWG010001019.1 coordinate 20,211, forward strand.
CTCTACCATACTTTTTTTACAACACGACCCTGAATTCTGCATTTTCAAGCATAAATGAGACATTTTCGGATGCGTTTTCATGCAATGGAGTCAATTGTCACAGGGTTAAATAGTAACAGTCTGAACACATGTGAGCAAGGAACTGGAGAAAGAACTGTTGAATAATTGTTGTATACAATGTCATGTGTAATAATAAATTTGCGAGATTCTCTACACAAAGTCCAGTGGTCTGCACTGCAGCACTACGATATCTAAAGTAAGAAACGGTTAAAAAAAGAATTTTTTTGGACTCAACCTGAAAAATTATATATTTTCATATTCGCGTCTCGCGTTAGTATTCTGGTGATTCATAAAGTTGAAAGCATTGAGAAGCAAGTTTCAAGTTGTAAAATTTGTTGCATGCTGAAATGGTGTATATATATGAAGACTGAAGAGCAGTAACTCTCAATGTGTACCAGATTTATATATTGTAGTTCCTTATGGAAGAAGCCGCCAAACCACTTTAACAACTCTTCTAAAACTTAATTAACTTTATACCCATTATGCGGATTCATTTCAAAATGTAAGCCACTTCATAGTAACAAACCTTACCTGCTTGAACTTTTCATTTTAGCATCCCATCTAGAAATTTTAGATCTACTGACAACGCTGCTATTCACTTCATAGCTGATATTCAGTTGGCGTTAGTTTACTTTCATTGAGCCCAAGGGCGGATCGAAGGGGGGGGACGGTGGAGGGGATTGCCCCCCCCAGAGCTCTGCTGAGGGCAGAAAGGGGCGATTGCCCCTAGAAATCTGAATTTATAATGCAGTGGAGGGGGTGGTTGGGAAAATGGCCCCCCCCCAGAGCCTCGTCAATTTTTAGGGGCCCCCCCCCCAGAGTTTCTGTGGAAAGGGGCAATTGGAGGGAAATAATTTCCATCAGCACCCCCCCCCCGCTCACGCGTTCTGCACGGAAAGAAAAAATAATGGTTTTAGGCAGAGCTCAAGGACAAAATCACCCCCCCAGGATGACGGGCTGGATCCATCCCTGGCTGTGCCTATCATTTGAAATTTACTACGTCTCCCACTCGAACCACGCTGCTTCAATTCAACACAGCTGTTGTTTCTTTCAGGTTTAAACATATCTTTTCTTCATAGATCATTTATTCTATTGATAAACACATGAAAATGACTGACCCTCTTGTTCCAAGTTATGTTCTCTTTTTCCCCTCATCTGGGAAGCACCAGTTCTTGAATTCCTAATTGTGCATGGTGAAGGGGGGTCTCCGCGGCCTTCGGAACCAAAGCAAACTGTAAACTACTATTATTATTTATCTCAGGAAAAAAAATCTTCACGTTAAAATATGAAAAATATTGTAGAAGAATTACCCGAAGTTCACCGCTATTCTTTTAATTTAAGTTGTTCCTCAGATTATCATCATAAAAATACATAAAGATAGTTCTGTTTGAATCGTAGATTCATGATGACTGGTTGAAATTTTTGAATGCTATGCCTGCTATAAGCTGACAACTGCATAGCTTTTTACACTCACAAATTTGTTTGATATTCAGTGAAGTGTTTTCAAGTGAGCATTTAATTTTCAAAACATGAATCGCCAAAAAAATTTAGTCTGTGTAATCACTATGGTGACGGATTCTCAATTTTTACCTTATGCTTGTGAGCATGAAAGTCAGCTCAGCATGAAAGATTTTAATGACTGATTTTGTTTCGGCTCCCTGATGTACATTTTATCCTGATTTGTGCCATGAACGGTGTAATTGGCAATTGAGATGTCAATGGCTAACTGTGTGCTAAAAGTACCAATTTTTGATTAATTGTGAAAAAATTGTATAGTTTGTTAGTGCCGTAATGATTGACCTTCAGCAATAAGTCATTAAATGGAAAAATTTGCACCTCAAAAATGTTGACTGATGTACAGCGCTCTAGCAATAACTGCAAATATTTGTGTACTTATCTTGATTTAAATTTTACATTTTTGGACAACGCTTGAATGCAAAATTCAAATTATATTATAACATTTTTGTAGATCACTTAAGTTTCTTTTGCATCTCACTATTTATGAAGAGCCTACTTCATAAATACTGTGATGAAAAAGAAACTTAAGTGATCTACCAAAATGTTATAATTTATGTTGAACTTTGCATTCAAGTGTTGTCCAAAAATTTAAATTCAAGATATGTACACAAATATTTGCAGTTATTTTGTCTCTAGCCAAAACGCGTTAAATTCGCTCACTTTTCCTGCGCTGTTGTTTCATAATTCTTGCACGTGATTATCTCTGATTTGTATTAATTCTGCCCATATATGCGAATATGCGCGAGTGTTTTTTGATCTCTAGACCCCATGTTTTCTCTTACAAGTTGTTGGCAAGGTTTGAAACAATGATTGTATATATATATAACGTGCCAATAATTAATGGCACATGAAAGATGAATGGACTAATTAGATAACTTGGCTCAATTTCCAATTGATCCTATTACTTGGTACAGTCAGTTTCATTTGAGTCCTACCGTGTGACTACCATGAGCTCAGAATGCAAATTCGCTATTTGAGTGGCTTTTCAGCAGGACCGTTGTTAATTTTACAACTATTTAAAACCATTTGAAGATAATATTCATATTAATGCGTTTTTTGAAAAACTTATCATAGAACTATACTATCTATGTAATGGCTTATGACGATTTCGAATGTTACAATGTGTCCCAAACAATTGCAGCTTTGTTATTGTAGGCAGTGAGATGCTTTGCATGTCGTTGTAATATATATAGTCTGCGTCTGGGAGTTTTCCCTGATATGATGGATTGTGTATTGATTTCGGAAGCGCTTGTGTGTTTTATTTTTGCGCAGTCCTTTAGCTCCTTGTGTAATATATAATGTGTATTCAAAATTAAAGAATTTTGTTCCGCTTCTTCGATTATAGTTAATTTTTGTGGAATTTGGTTGATTTGATGACGCAGTTGTAAAAATGTAATACTTTAAGGAGCTCTGTTCTTTGCGTTATATCATTGGTTAAAGTGTTTCGTCGGACCAGCGGGAACACTAACTTGTTTTTTATGTACGTCTGTATCCCGGAACACGTTTTTCCTTTCCTCGCAGAACTCGCTACCGAGGGGGGGTATACTTTTTGCGCTCTCATTTTCACTTTTGATCGTTTATAAGGACACCAAGCTTTCAATATGCTGTCAAAATCCGGTGAGCAGTGCTAACGCCGATGTCGACGCCTTCAGACTATAAAATAATCCAGTCCTGTGAAGTCGCCGCAGAGAAGCTAAACATTTACATAAATTACAAAGAAGAATAACAAAAAAACTCAACGTCAGCCGTCAAATTTGGCCCATATAATTACTTGAAATGAAGGCACGCGCTTAGAAACACATTTACGATACTCGGTAGGATAAATTTTATTTGTACACGTAAGCTGCTGAGCTGTTCGATATGATGCACTTTCGCTAATGACAAGTGCGATGTTACATCGTGTAAGTGCATAATTTAGTCATGACGCGTGGTCAATTACACACTAGCAGCAACTGTTTCATAGCGCACTTCAGTAGGTGCACAATTACGCCAGTCTTTTCAAACTTCTAACAATAATGGAGCGTATAGCTATTATAGCAAGGCTGTCTTCTAGGAGTCTGTTCTGAGAATGACCTCAGTGTGACGGAGAATTAAGGTTAAGTACCCGGCATCTAACTATACAAGTACTGGCAGCAGCTGGCGCTTACATCACAGACACTCAGAAGTTTCCACAAACATAATCATCTCTAAAACGTTTTAATCCAAACAGTCGCCGACCATTGCACAACGACAGTACTCTACCGCTTGATCGTCGATTTAGTCATAGATTTACCAGTACATTTTTTTCCCGAATCCAGCCACCAAGGGCGTAGCCGCCTAAGGGACGGGTGGGAGGATGCGTCGTCCCCTCCACGGACAAGGGCGTCTCCCACATGATTTATCGTGATCCCCTCAATATGTGAAATATCAATTTTGGGTTAATATTTTTTGTTAGCAGGAGGGTGTCCCCCCCTCCTGCTCGTGAGTTCTGTATCTAAGGGATAAAGTATGCACTCCTGTCCTACAGATTTGTATTTGAGGAGCCAAAGTTTTCTTCAATAATTTGGTCCCCGGCACCGCAATCCGTAATGTCAAACTATGCCTACAATGTAAGTTCCAGTTCCCAACAAGATTATTAGCCTGTAATTTTTTCGGTCACCGACTCAACGGCATGAGGTGAAAACAGCGGCTGCCGTGCTGGCGAAGTTAGACTTGGAAGGGATTACAGTCGAGCCTTACACTTTCAACTGTTATTCCGATATAGCCTAATGTAACGTTATCGTCGTTCATTGCAATCAGTTCCCACTCTGCACGATCGTGTAATTGCGCAGCGCCTCCGCAGCAGAGTGTGCGCAATGTAGGCCTAGTGCACTTTTGTTAGAAACGTTTAGCTTTAAACTAGGCAATAATCTTGCACTTGTTGGCCTATAGCCAGGTGGCTGTACCTTGAAGGGTCCGACGCAATGAATTAGTCGTTTATTACGCCGGAATACCATCCAAGCATCAGTCTGCCCGACATAACGTCATCGAAGCAACTCGTGCCGCGACCAACTGTTGCACCAAGCGTCAAAACGCTCCGCTCTTTCGCAGGGAAGGCCGACTTTCATGACGTCGTTTTCCGCTCGAGAGATTGACAACCGATCTGGCGTCGACCACGGACTTGTACATGTTCATAAGCATACTACTAGCAATCCGTTGGTTAAAAATTATCAGCTATAAGCCTAAGTCTATGGTCCACTCAATAGGCTGCGCCGACCTGTGATTGTCGGCGGCGGCGCGCCGGGTTTCGATCGGCGGCGGCGGAGCGCGGACTGATTATACTCGGCGGCGGCGGCGAGTAAAAGATCTAGGCGGCGCTCGGCGACCCGGGCCATTCAAATAACCCACCCCCCCCCCCACAGAAAATATCGTTGAGGATGAGAGTTGAGGATGAGAGTTGCAGAGATGAGAGTTGAGAGTTGAGGATGAGAGTTGAGGATTAGAGATGAGAGTTGATGATTAGAGATGAGAGTTGAGGATGAGAGACGAGAGTTGAGGATTAGAGATGAGAGTTGAGGATTAGAGATGAGAGTTGAGGATGAGAGATGAAAGTTGAGGATGCGTATTGAAAGTTGAGGATGAGAGTTAAGAGTTGAGGATGAGAATTGAGAGTTGAGGATGAGAGTTTAGGATAAGAGTTGAGGACGAGAGTTGCAATGGCGTAACCTTGAACTGAAAAGTGGTGGTGAAAAAATGGCAAGTCTTTATGGGACGTTACTTGAAGCGCTTAAAAACACATAAATGTTTAGCTAGCGAGATAATATGACAAATTCAAATTGAGTTAAGCAGTTACACCTCACATTGATTTTGCTGCACCATAGCGAAGTAAAATCAGGAATTTTCATGCCAGATATTTGCATGCCAGGCAGACTCGAGCTGAATGGTAATGAATAGTAATGAATAGTAATGAATAGCAATCAATAGTAATGAATAGTAATGATTAGTAATTATTGGTAATGAATAGTCATGCCAGACAGACTTGCTTCGAATAGTAATGAATAGTAATGATTAGTAATGATTAGTAATGATTAGTGATGAATAGTCATGCCAGGCAGACTTGCTTCAAATAGTAATGAATGGTAATAAATAGTAATCATTAGTAATGATTAGTGATGAGCAGTCGTGCCAGGCAGACTTGCTTCGAATAGTAATGAATGGTAATGAATAATAATGATTAGTGATGAATGGTAATGAATAGTAATAAATAGTAATAAATAGTAATGATTAGTAATGATTAGTGATGAATGGTAATGAATAGTAATGAATAGTAATCATTAGTAATGATTAGCGATTATTAGTGATGACTAGTCCTGCCAGCTAGACTCGTCGAGGCTCGCTGCGTGTCAAGGAGGCCAGCGCCATCTTGTTAATGCATTAAAAACTAAAATAGCCGACTAGGGGTTAACAAGTTCATCAACAGTTCAGTAATGCATAGAATTTGTATTTATTCTTCAATATTAATTGAGATCCACACAACCACAAAGACGTGACTTTACGAGAAAAATTCAAATCTACAAGAAGAATCTACATCCACAAGAAAATAAATCATCCATAAGAACATAACATACGCAAGAAAAGTTAACCTTCGCAAGAAAAGTTGAAATCTACAAGAAAAGTTCAAATGAACAAGATAACGAACATTCACAAGAAACGTTCACTTTCAAAAGAAAAGTTCACATGTACAAGATAACAACTCATCCACAAAAAAAAACTCACAAGAAAAGTTCACATAGCCTTCATACACAGGAAAACAGAACATTTGCCAAAAACATGACATCCACAAGAAAAGTTCACTTCCACAAGAAAAGTTAAAATCACACAGAAAATTTCATATCAACAAGAGACCAACATAATCCACAGAAACATGACATTCACAACAAATCGCAGCCACAGACGGCTGGTATCATCGATCCGTCGCTGTATAGATTGCAATTTACACTTCTGACTTATTCAGTTTGTCAAATTTTAACAACATCAGCCTTAAACAGTGGGTGATCATCATCAGTTTTCAAAAAGTGGTGGTGACTATCACCACTTTTTTTAAAGTGGTGGTGACAAATCACCACCGTCACCATAGAAAGTTACGCCTATGGAGAGTTCAGATTTGAGGATGAGAGTTGAGGATAAGAGTTGAGAGTTGAGGATAAGAGTTTGTGTTGAGGAGTTGAGAGTTGAGGCTCAACTATAGGCTATAGTAGACTAAGCCCCTGCGCCGGTCGCGCCGCACTGCCGCCGCCGGTTTTTTGAAACCGCCGCCGATGTACGTACGTCGGAGCGCCGTAGCCGCCGCCGCCGACAATTAGTCGGCGCGCCGACTCTCAACTCTCATCCTCAACTCTCATCCTCAACTCTCATCCTCAACTCTCAACTTTCATCCTCAACTCTCAACTCTCAGCTCAATACTGAGAGTTGAGAGTTAAAGATAAAAGTTGAGAGTTGAGGAT
>JAQIWG010001020.1:0-27241 GCA_034695025.1 Chamaedrilus cognettii
TCCCGCCACTACATCCCATCAGCACAACCTGCTAGCACGCTCCCATAACTTTACTCTCCCTGACAAAGACGATAAAAACTTCATTCCCGGGCCAGTTGTGCAAGAATATCTATTGACTGCCCCCCCCTCACCATATTTTATTCGCCTTATGCTTAACATGACTTACTCCTTTGTCAGTTTTGTATTTTTCTGCTGCATCCCCATATGGTGCGTTGATCAGCCTGTTCTCAGATCTTCCGAACAGTTCTATTGTAGTATCGGTAAATTATTTGTTTGTGGAACTTTCTTTATTTTTTGCTAACTGTGTTCATTCATTATTGCATGACAGTTTGCTTGTGCTGGGCGGCGGTTTGTCAGCCCATCTGCTAGTAAACGATGATATTGTCCATATTTAAATTGTATGCTTTTTGAAGCTTTCTTCATAAGTCAACATTCAATGGTTAGAAAACGCCTTAAAATATTTATTCGATAAATGGATTGAATTCGCCTTCAATAAGCCGCAGCAAACATGGTGTTGCCAGCGAACCTGCTGCAGCTGCAGCTGGGGCTTGAGTGACTTGTAGTCCTTGCTGAACGGCTTCTGATTGGCCTGCATGGTCTCGACCTGACCCAGCCAGGCGAGCATAGAGGTCATGACCTCCTGGACCCGCCCACACTCCAGCATGGCGCGGTCGAGCTCAGACTGACGACGGATCAACTGCAACATCAACATGAGTCATTCATCACATGGACAAGAAATCAGAGTAGAATCTGCACATTCTTGATTCTAGAGCATTAATTCGCGACAACAGCATCATCTTTAATTTCTCACTATTGCTGATAGTAATAACCAACTAGATAAAGGTAGGAACAACATAACAAACACTTGCAAACAAAATCTTGAATTGTAACAGACTAGTCATTAGGCGTTGAAACTGTAAACCACACGTACACTAAACAAAGTCGATCCATTTTTTAATGCTAGGCAAACAAAAAACAGATTTAAATCTTAACCTCCTGGTTGAGTTGTGTCCAGAGGGCGCTGACGTCACTGAGTGCAGAGTCGACGAGCTGCGTGGCGACCCCTGGTGCCGCCGAGCGTACGAGACCCTGCCCCGCCCCCAGCAGGGCGGTGTAGTCTGTCTCCAGGGCCGGCAAAGTCTCCGCTCTAAACCTCTGCATGCAAAACGAAACAAATATCTTTTTATAGTTTACTTTAAAATATCTACTATAATGTCAATATTCAATAATACTGTAAATTGAAGTTGTCTATAGTCTGTTAGCACACAGTCATCAATACTAGTGCCACGTGATAGAGCAACCGTTCAGTAGTATCCCATCATGATTGAAGAAAATACTGCTGAAGATTAAAATTAATAATGCATTGAAGAATTAATTATGACAAGACTTTTTTACAATATAATTCAACGTTGATTTGATATGGGACAAACATCAATATCAGAAATTTAAAAAAATTTCGACTAAACCAACACCTACCGCTAACTCGTCCACTTCCTGTGTGATGAGGCCGAGCTCGATTGTGATTGGTCGTGAGGAGGTCAGAAGGTCGGAGGCAAGACGCAGCGCGGGGAGAAGAGTCGTGTGAGAGTCGTGGAACCCGTCGAGTGTGTCGAGCGTGGAGTCAATGTCAGCGTGACGCGCCGCGGCCAAGGATTTGAGTGTAACGATACTCTGTCTGAACTCTGTCATCTGCATGCACAGGCATGGCGTTACTACAGACGATATTCATAATTTGATTGTGCTGTGCCTACCGTTGGCAGACAAGAAAGCCAATTTCTGTATCTATCATTCGGTGGCTATGTTTAAATGTCTAAAATCCCTATTATACATTCCAAAGCGAGATCTATCATTGACTATAACAGAATAGTTTAATGTAATATTCAATGCTAGCGGAGCTGAATGGTTCAATGAATTGTAATTAGGTGTCCCATTGTGATTTGGTCAATTACGAAATTATAGTGCACTCACGTATGCCATTTTCAGTTTTCTACTTATATGTGCTGTCTCTCTCCTTTGATTTTCTTGGCCTCAATCTGTTTATTAATTTATTCACGATGCTGTTTGTTCTACAGCCCTCAAAGAAAAAATAAAAGATCAATATTTAAAACAAAATGCTAAATACTAGACTAACGTTACTCAAATTCAACAATTGTGTGCCATTGCTATAAATTTATTACTTGAATCCTGAATTTGTTTGATGTATGTAAGGTAGTTTCAAGATATGAAAAAATTTAGATGTTCAAGGCTGTGAGGAAAGCGCTAGCGACAGATCATTTACAAGTTTTTTTCAGAGACCTGGGTGGTAATGGAGACAGCGTCCGCCATGGTTCCCGTAGCGACCAGTTCCTCCAGGAGCGCTTCCAGGTCCAACAGGTCTCCTTCCAGCTCCAGCTGTCTCTCCAGCACGCCCTACAACCAGACACTAGAGCCATAAACACGCGCAGGCCTACGCAGCTTTGAGACTGCGCCAATAATCGAGCCTTCTAAACGCAGTGATTGGTTAATAAATAATAATAAAATAGTGCATCGGATCTTATTTGTTTTGTTGAAGATCATTACAGAAGGTTTATATCAACTACACAATGAATTTCTTACCAGATACAAGTTTAAAGCGCAATCTCTAACTTCACATCTGCCTGCAATCTTACAATGGGATATTGTCAACATAGGTTTCTCGCCATGCTGGCTCTATGTTGACCAAAATCACAAAATTTCATCGTTTCGCGACTAAAATCTCCTCAATGATGATCAAGGATTCAATTGATGAGAACTGTTGCACTTGCCTGCACAGTTTTGATCTGTGCCTCGAGTGTCGGTCTGTCGCGCGCAGTGGGCGCGAGGTTGTGCAGCAGTGCGTGCGCGCGGTCAAACCTTGACGACAGACCAGTCAGGCCCTCCTGCACCAATACAATGGACATACAGCGATCCAGGCTCGATGACTTAGCACGGCATTCTGAGCAAATGTTTCTAGGCCCGCTTTATCAATCAAGTGTGCAAATTTTAATCAGAGATTAAGATCTTAGCAACCAATGGCTTGGCGTTAAAGAAATCCTAGATCAAGCTTTCAGTGCGCTGATTGGGTAACATGACGTCATGCTTTCAGATTAAATTTTAGTATTTGATGGAAAAGCAAGAAAAACTTGGATGAAGTTGTACAGGAGCTTGCAGAAATCTATTTATAACACAAATCTATCAAAATACCTTATGCATGACAATATAGTAGATTACAGTCATAGTTTTGGGTTTGATCGATGAATAAAAAATCTTTTCATAATATATTTTTGAACTTGCACAACACACCAAATTCACTTCTACCACCATTGAACTTAATTAACGCATAACATTTCGTAGATGCCATCGATACATGCTAACCAAATAACCAAAGAAAAAACAATATCCTAGTACAATGATTCGGATCAGAGATCGCAACATTCAAAGCCTCAGAACTGACGTTGAAGTGTGCGCGCTGCTCCGTGGCGGTGTCCAGTCGCGCGGCCATGTCACAGATGCTGGCGTTGATCCGCTCTAGTCGCGTCACGACGTTACGGTATGACGTCACGCCGTGCGATGACGTCACACTAGTCAGCGCGTCAGTGCTCACGCCGAGGGAGGCGAGGGTGTCATGGACGCGACTCAAGTCATGACTCAGTCGCACCAAGTCCCTCTGTAGGTCCTGGCAGCCATAGCACAGCAATATCTAGTCACAGGAGAATTTAACAAAATATATTACATTAGCAAGGAGTTATACAGTGTCAGTAAATTAAATATAAACATGCAAGCATTCAAGTCACTGCACAATTTCTAAATAAAAATGGCTTACACCATGTGATCGCAAAAGGAAATATATGCTGACGTCTGGATTACGCATTACGTTTATATTGTTGAAAGTCAAGTAAATTTGAAGCAGACTAAATGCAGGGGCTTACCATAAAGTTAATACAAAGCCAAGTTGCAGGACTGAAAATCCTGACTTAAGATAGAGATGCTATTTAGCTTGCATTCCGGCTACACACATAGATACATGTTAATAACAGGGCGACTGCATACTGTCAGTTTGCTGAGGGAAGCAGTGGCGACTGCCGCCTCGCTGGTCGTCAGAGTAGAGTCCATATCTTTGAGGGTCTTCACCAACCCCTCCCACCGGCCCTCAATCTCCTTCAAACGATCTACTCGACAGTCTAATTCTGCCAAAAACAAACAACAAACACAATCAAATCAAAGGAGTGAAACTATTTAAAATATGTAAAAAAAATACTTTTTACTTTCAAAAATCTGAAGCAAAACAAACTACAACAGACTTTTAGACAAAAGCATTTAAAGAACAAACAGTTCATGAAATTCAAATATTGAAGCAGTCACTTTGATACATCGAAAGCATTATTAATATAAAAAATGCACAAAAATATTTAAAACAATAAAAAATAAGCAATATGCTGAGAGTCCTACCGGTCTGGATTCGCGTCCACGCGGCAGACACGGCGTCCATCTGCTTCTGCACCTTCTCCTGATCGGCCTGGCAGCGATCCATCAGCTGGTGCCCAGTACGCTTCACAGCCTCCCTATCCGGCGCCCCCCGCTCCCCCTGCAGCACAAGATCGCGCGCTTCCTCCAGATGACGTGCCACATCAAGCGCCACCGCCCTGCCTGAACTCAGGGCGGGCTGGCCCTCGCTCACCAGGGGCTTCAGCCCACCCAGCTTGCCCTCCATGCGGGCGAGCCAGGCGAGCGTGGATGTGAGTTGGGCATGGTGGTTGAGCGAGACGACGCCTAGCTCAGTTAGACGGACGCTCTGTGCCTCCACGCCTGCCAGCAGGGCAGGCCAGGCCGAATGCAGGCGAGAGAGCGATGATTGGTGCGCGATGACGTCACACACGGGCGCCGCCTGGCGAATGGCGAGAGAGCTGCGGTCGATGAGGGCGAGGATGGCTGGCTGTTTGAGACGCATCTCGCTCTTGAGTGTCTGTGGTAGAACGAACCAGACTGGTCAGAGGCACTGGCAGTTTTGGATGATAAAATAAATCTTAAAAACGAGATAAAATCAATTACAAAGTCAACCACCATCCTGATCTTCATCAATATTATTAAAGCTTAGAACAAAAAGCACAAAAATTGTTGCATCAATCCGCGGTCATTGATGTCCATATATGGCCTTAATTTAAAAATCACAATATAAAATCTAGTATTTTGTTCACACATTGATTAAGCACAGAAAGAGCTTGAAGAGAAGGGCAGTGCTACTTAAAACATAAAAAGTTACTGCAACGAAGTTAAGTTTTTCTTGGTCTGCGATGTAGACCTACCATGATAGCGCCCAGTTGTGCATTCAGCTTGCTTCGGTCGCAGGACGCGATGGAAAGTCTTCTTAGTTCTTCTTCTTTAGTCCTCATCCACTCAGAGCTCTGTGCCATGCAGCGAGCTATGTCTGCCCCCCCTGCCTCGGCAGCCTTGAGCGCCACGCGTCTAGTGGCTATACGCAAACGCGTTAGGTGTCATTGATATGATACTTTATCAAGCATCATATTAGAATTTACATGTAAGCGGCATTATGGGATAGTGCATACTTAACAATAACTACTTGCAGCAGTGACTAAGAACACAATGGCAGTCATGCTGTTGTGATTAGCTGACCCCAGCAATGGTCAGTTAATGCAGGTTGACGTTAGCCGACCAAAGTTTCATGATCCAAGTTCTTACATAATATACTTCCTAAAATGATCATCAAACTTGAAATTTTGTGAACAGCGATGTTACGGTGCAGAGAATGTTTAACGATCACTGTTGGAATACGAACCAATGGCGTCGTCAAGCTGCGTGCAGTCCTTGGTCAGCTCGTCCAGCCTATCAGATAGGCCCTTTTGTCCCTCGGGGTCAGTGATGAGGGCACAGAGCTCGGCCCTCAGTTGAGGCAGCTCCGCCATCCTGGTGCCCTTCAGCTGATCGAGCTCTGTCTGCACTGCCTGTACATGCACTGGCATACATGCACGTGTGCGCAGTCTATTTCTAAAACTTGTGTCGCACCAACGTGTCATGAAAACAGATAAAATAAACCAATGTATATGCTAAAATATGTTTAAAATAATGAGCTTGATGAAGTATTAAACGTACGTGCTGGATGATATTACACTTCTCAGACAAAAGAAGAAAAAGACAAAGCGAGCTTTACCGTGCAGAAGCTGAGCTGTTCGTCGCACCACTCCGCTTCAATCCCCGCTGGGGGGGGTAGGCGGTCGACCTTCTCCCTCAGAGCCCCCACCTCTGCGCGTGCGGCACCCAAGCGCAGCTCCCAGTCCGCACTGAGCGCACGCACGCGACTCAACCGAACCTTAGACTCAACGAGCGCGTTCTCTAGCTCTTCCCACCGGCGTGACAGCTGCGCCATCTGCTCGACCACGCCCCCGGGGGCGTCGCTAGTTCTCTGATTGGCTATGAGGGGTGTAGGATCTAGTTGAGTGCGCGGGAGGGTGGAGATTTCTTGAAGGAGGGCCTGGCAGCGGGTCAATTCTGCGCGCTGGTTGGTCATCTCCTCATCCAACAACTGAAACCAGGGGCTGGAATTAAAATTGAACAAAAGGTAGATTTGATATAGTGGTGAAATTAAAGATTATTATAGATAATTTATTGGATATTAGGATTTATTGGAGATAACTAATACAGATAAAAATAGATCTACCATGCACGTAGTTAACACCTGTCATTTATACCTCATTGCTTTTGCTGCATTATAGTGAAGACAAAGATGAAAAAGGCTTCAAAATAATGCCAACGTGCTAAAGCATAACTAAAATATCCGACTAGGGGTTAAATCTTGTACACTTTAAACACCTTTTTCACAAACCTTGTATTCCTTAATTATATTAGCAAATCGCTAGAAATGCCTTATAGAGATGACCCAGGGACGCAAAGTCTCAAAGTGCTAAAGTCGCAAAGTCGCAAAGTCCCGAAGTCCCAGAGTCCCAAAGTCCCAAAGACCAAAAGTCTCACAGTCGCAAAGTGCATTTCAACTCAAATATCCCACTAGGGGCTACCCAGTCAGCGTAAACAGCAGGCTTTCTAGCCAACTAACGCTTTTGCAATCTGAATTCTTTTAATCGCAGAAAAATCAAAAAAGTCTATAAATTGTATCTACTTGTGAACGGTCTTAAATAATTTGGCCTGTCAACAGGTCAATTCTGGCATTATAAAACACTCCTCTAATCTCCATTAAATCTTATTACTAAGTCCAAATCTGAAAGTGCAAACGATAGCATTAAAAGAATAGCAAGGTTTAGCCACGTTCTCCACACCTCTAGTGACTGCATCTGGTTGGCGATCATCGTATGGTCGCAGTTGCGCGGCGTGAGCAGTGACGTCAGCCTCAGTTTCTGCGCGAGCCATGAAGTCATGCGCGTGCACGACTCGCTGAGGTCGGCGAGCTTGAGCTCTGCGGCGGAGGGACTGCGGTAGGACTCCTTGAGACGACCAATCAGGGCGTCTGTGCAGCACGAATGAACAACTTAATGCACGCAACAATTATGGTCAAGTAATCAACTGTGACTCGATTCTGGGACACTTATTTCTGCTCTGGGATACCGACGCAATCTTAAGATATTTTGAAACCAAAAATAGTGACTTTTTGAGATATTTTATGGCAAAATAATAATCTCTGTGCCATGACGCAGCCTAAGTCATATTGTACAAAGCCAACCAGCACAGTCATAACAACAAAAACAATGGCCTTTGCTGTACTACAATGCATCTTTTGAAAAGCATAACTCGACAAACTAGAATAATTAAAAGTTAAAAAAACATGCAGAAAAGACCGATAGAATCAGTACAAACCGAGATCTGCAAGCTGTCGACTGATGGTGTCGAGACCCGCAGCCTGATCCTTGTTGAGAAGGAACTGAGAGAACTTGGTCTTCATCACGGCAGCCTCACCCTCCTTCTTCAGCAAGTCGTCGTACACCCGCTGGATAACACAGACAGCAAGCTGTGCACATAGCCAGTGCCGTAGTAAAGGGGGAGTCCCGGGGGGCCGGCCCCCCTTGTTATTTTGAGATAACTACAGCACTCGGCCTAGCGTGCAATGCATAGCACATAGGCTAAACGTCGCTCACATAAAAGTTGTGTTTTATAATGTCCAGAAGATAGCATAGTAATCAAAGCGAATCCTTGTTGTATACAAATCCACACTTACTACTGCTTAGTTTCATTTAAGCATGTGGAATTATCTTGCTCCAACTCCAACTTTATGTTTTTAACATACCGTTAGAATAACACAAGAATCAATGATTTGTAAACAGTGGTCCATAAAAGCATGTACATTTATAGAACTTATGTACAATGGACCTATCTATGCAGTAATATGTCAGACCCGTTTCTCATCAAGGGTGATCGAGTCGACCCGTCCAGGCGTGTCAGCGTGCAGGGCGAGCAGCCAATCACCTATCGCTCTGTAGTCCGCATCCAATCGCGTCACGGTGTCAAGAACTGAGAGGAGCTCACGTTGGTAGCCAATCAGCGCCTCGTTCTGCTGTTTGTACTGTTGGTTTATAGCCTGCAGCTGTTGCTGGGCTGTCGAGAGTGCTAGAGCAGCGCAGAACAAAACTACACTGTCATCTCGGCATTTTTCACTTTATGACATTAGAAATAAATAATTCACAATAAACTAATGAATGTAAATTACCTTCATGTCCCTACGTAAGCGTACAAAGTACTGCGTGCAAATCTATTGGTAAATAGCATTTTAAATATGTTTTACTCAAAGAATCATCATCAGCCCAATATAGACTACCATAACACACTGCACTTTGGCTATTGATAACTCAAATGCGTTTCGCACTCACGCTGCAAATTAAAAAAAAAAAAAAAAGAATAATTAGCAAGGCAAGGCGTACTCTGTCCGCTGGCCCAAGTAAGTTCCGGAAGCCTGGGGATAATGTTGCAGGCAGTAGCCAGTTCCTTCAGCTCAAGCATGGGGTGCTCAAATTCCTTTGACTTCTTCAGCAGAATCTAGAATAATATTGTCAGTATAAACACTATCATTGAGAAAGTCAATCAGAACAGATTGGCACAGATTCAAAAACCAATTAGGATTTGCATCTTCTTCAAGCATCTAAAAAATACTACACATAAAAATACTACACATAAAAATACTACACATAAAAATACTACACATAAAAATACTACACATAAAAATACTACACATATCGGCAGTTCACAGATAAGTGTAAAGTTCAGTTCTTCAAAATTGATCTTAATTAAATTTGCTAACCATTCATAACAGTTTCGATAATTATTCATTTAATTAGAGCAATCATTTTTTACGACATAAGATTTGCAAATTAGTCGGCTAAATTTTAAATTACGATCCAACAAAAATATAAGTTAATAAACAAAAGTATTACGTTTAGTTCTCCCTCCTGCAGTTTGAGCACATGCAGTTGGACGCCAGGGGTCGTAAGTCCGTCCACCCTGCCCTGCATCGCCTGAAGCCGCGCCTCCACCCCCTTCCTAAGCCCCTCCCACCGCTCCAGCTGCCCCTCCCTAACCTTAAGCTCCGCCTCCCTCTCTCCTGTGTACGACATAAATTCGCTCGCTTTAACAATGATTTGGTAACATATACGACTATGAAGTTATGAAGCACTGATAATGCACTGTTGTAAAGTTAGCATTAGCATGTTATTGTGCGCCAAATAAATGCAATACACTACGCATCCGCGGTTAACGGACATCTACACACAGCATACATTTTTTTCGATTTAACTTCTCAGCCAATTGTATTAACACACGCTTCCCTGATCAAAATTGCTTTTATTTCAGTTTGTCATAAAGTATTGTGACCGATTATGTTTCCTTAATCAATAGGGAGTCATCATTTGAACGCATTAAAGTGCCATTGAACTAAATAGTTTGATGAAGTTCCTTTCTACAGCTGTGCAACAATCTACTTTTCACTCTTATTGCTGAATGTAAATGATTTAGTTTCAAATATGCAACTAAAGATATGAACACACCGAGTGCAGCCTTAAGCCCCGTCCAGCCCGCGTCGAGCTGTGATAGGCTGGCTGTGAGGCGAGCGGCGCCTGGAGCCTCTGAGGTCAGGCGACAAGTGTCAATCAAGTCACGCGCCAGGATGCGAGCCATCGCCATGTCTGCCGCCATCTCCTTACTCTCACCGGACACTAGCGCCACCTGGGGGCACCAAGAGTGACATCATAAAACAACAGAGCCATGGGAATGCAATAGTTCCTTCTAAAGAATAATAAGCATGACACCTGGCCCTCCCCCTAAAGCTTGGGCGGCCTACACTGTTACAATTTCATCACAAAAAAGTGCCACAACCCTTACCCATCATCCATCTAAGACACAAAAAGCAGAAGTCAGGATCATAAGAAACAGGATCAGGTAATAATAATAATATAAATAGTGCAGTATAAATAGTGCAATATAAATAGTGTAACTTAACTAACCAAAAAAGATGATAAATAAAAATTCCAAGCCACGTTACACAAACGCACCTTTTCCTTGAAGACTTGTATGGAGACTTCATTCAAGTGCTCAGATCTCAGCGCAGCGGCGCTCGGCGTCAGCCAATCAGAAAGCTTCTTCACCACCCCCTCAAACTCCGCCAGCTTGCCCCCCACATCGGCAAGCAGTCCCTCCCTGTCGCCGCACGCCCCCCTCGCGTCCTCCAGCGCCTCACTCAGCTCGTCGACTCGCCCCCCCAACTCTGTCGACTCCTCACACGGTCCCGCCGCTCGGACCCGATCCAGCGCAGCGGCGCTCACGGTGCGTATCCCCCGCGCGTGGTACTCCACATCCGCCCTGATCACGCTTAGCTCTATCCCCCAGCGGCGCAGGGACCCCTCGAGGGGCACGACGGGCTCGAGGGCCCCCAGCACCACCCTGACCCCCCGCGCCCAGGCCAGCAGCTCCCTCAGCCCCTCGTTCAGGGCGAGGCGTGCAAGGCGATCCCCCAGCAGGGAGTCGGCCAGGCCGCTCGCCTCGGCCAGCAGGGCGTCCAGGCGGGCACGCAGGGGGGCTAGGCGCGCAGGGAGGGGGGCGAGGGAGGGGTCGGGGGCTCCCAGGTCGCGCAAGGAGGAGCAAAGAGTAAGGCAGGCGGCCTGACAGGCCTCGCAGCGCTGGGTGCCGGCAGAGAGAGCCGAGACCTTGAAGTCCTGCAGAGCCTCCAGCTGGGTCTGAATGGGAAGGAAACGGAGTGAAAGAAGGGGAACTCTAAACTGTTGGTGCTTATTCACGAGTAGCTTTATTTATGAATCCACCGCTATATAATCATCGCTCAATGTTTTCCTGATGTTCATTATTCTCTTTTGCTGCAAAACCTTTTAAAAGAAATTTGCACTGCTTCAAAAGTTTGGATATGCAGCAAAGTTTGTGTTGTATATATTGCGAGCGTTACCATTACGCAGGTTTCTGAAGCTTCTGCCCCACAGGACAAACAAAGAAACTGATGTAAATCTACAACATTGTATCCAATTTATTAATACTTAAGTTGAATTGTTAGCATGTTTCTGTTGCTTCATTTGCAGTCAATATAGACTAAGCACTAATACCAAGGCATTACAGCATCTGAATTTATGAACAGTAGCTGTGCCTTTATATCTGTAGCTAGGCTTCATTTCGTGTCAGAGGCCTTTTATTGACATGTGTACAGTTAGACACAGGCGCAACCCTTTTCTTAAGAGAGTAATTGTCTTTCATTCAACCTTGTTGGTTTGCACTATGCTTGCTATTGAATTGTATCATAGTAAGCAATATCTTAAAAGCAATAAAATAGGAAAAAACACAATCAATAACATCGATTAATGTTCTCCTCGCCTGTTTGTTGGACCCGGCGTTGCCCTTCAGCTGATCCAGCTTGCGCTCTGCTGCGTCCAGCCACTCCTCGAGGTCCAGCACGAGCTCGCCCAGGCGCGCATCCAGGCTGCAAGCCTGGGCGAGCCTCCCCCGGACACCCGTCGCTCGCTCATCAACGTTCTTGTACCGGTCCGTCACGGCCTGAGTGCGCGCCGTGACACTGGCCAGGTATGCGTCACTGGTGACACTGGCTGCCGCTGCGCCCGGTGAAGTGGCGGGTAGAGTGATGGGTGAAGTGGTGGGTGCAGTGGCGGAGACTGGAGTGGCACGTGGTTCAGTGGTCTTGGGTGTAGGGAGCGGTTTAGAGGTGAGGGTGGCGGAGGTTATTTGTGAGTGGTGGGGCTCAAAGTTTGCACACTTTTCCTTCAATTTCTGCAACAATATACAGAAATAGAAATAATTTACAACATCTAGGCGATGTTGTGATTAATTATACAATTTGTTTTCTATTACAGTATTTAACCACTTCTAGTATAGGCTCAAGCCAACGCAGCTAGTAGGTTTAGCATACATTAATGAAACAAGAAAGAAAAATTCAAAATTCTCAAAATCAAGGAATTAGTATTCCAATTCTTAGTAATTTTATTGGATGCAAAATCGCATAAAATTAAAGAACACTTTTTAATGGTTGATGACATTAGACACCAACTAATCAACTAAAAATTAATTAATTACAATTGACTAACCCCAGCAGTGTTGAGGACCGCTTGACTCAGATCAGTGAAAGACTTGAGGCTGCTCGAATGTGCTTCTATCTCCTCCACCAATGCCTTGCCACACAACAACAATAGTGTTTTAAATACAACGCGTAATATTGTAATATTGTAATATTGTAATATTGTAATATTGTAATATTGTAATGTTGTAATAATTGTAAACAATACATGTACATTCTAAACTACAATGAAATTGCTTCAGGCTCTTGGCCTACACTGCTTTCTGTCATCACTGAAAACAATTTTTATGCAATGGCAACAAAAACTCACAGAATTTCACTATAAACTCATAAACTCACATAAACTCACATAATAATTTCATATTGTTGACAAAAAGAGTTGACAAATTCCAGAAAATGTTAATTTCAAGTTCCATAGTTCCAGTTGAAAAAACTATTTTCTATAAAAAAAATAACAAAGTTTTTTGCTAAAGGTATTATTATTATTAACTATAAATAATTTAAAATTTTTGCAAGTTATTATTTTACTAAAAATCATTAAATTAGCCAATTCAGTTGGTGATATATTTCTAGCGGTTATCAGGCGATTTGTACATACATTACTGGTTCTGTTGTTATATAATATTACATCGAGGGTGCGAGCCTGAGTGTGAAGGGTGGGTAGGTCCCCCAGTGACCTCTGCGCGACTCTCAGCCTACGCTCCACCACTCCCAACCACTCATCCAGCTCCCCCCACGTACAGTTAAACCCAGTCACGTGGTCCCTCAGTGACGTCATCAACTCAAGACGCGCATCCACCTGGTCTGCTATCTGCGGCGTGCAACATTTATATAATAGCATCTGATTATTATTAAATATAGACCAGAAAAAAGAAAACAAAGTGAATAATTATGAACGCATGTGTCATAATTAGTCAGAGCACCCTTGTGCTTCATAGGTTGTTCACACTGTTGCATTCACAACTAACTTACAGTTAATTTACAACTTGCAATTAATAAATTTAAATATAATATGTCGTTTCTAAAAAATTTAGTATGTAATTGTAGTTGCTATGTAATGTAATGCTATGTAATGTAATGCTATGTAATGCTATGTAATGTAGTTGCTATTTTGTATATAACTTCGTTATACATGATCTATGGTTTACTTACTCAACGAATGTAAATATTCCAAGAGTGATGGTAAACAAAAACCACAACAAACCTGTTTCAGCATATCAGCCACATGGTTGATGAGACAATCAAATTCTTGTTCATGTTCCTTGCTGAGACCTGTGTCGCCTTTAGCCAGCAGACTTCTAGACTGCTGCACCGCTACTTCCACAGCCGGGCGGCTGGAGTCCAGATCTTCCTGAATGTTCTGCACACAAACAGTCATACATATTCACCAGGATCACACATTAGTGCGATACTACAAAGAATATAAGCCACAAACCATAAGTGCACAAAAAAATATAAAAAAGAAGAAAAAAACATAAATGCACTTATCGGAAGCATCAACCATACACATCTTCCATGATCAAACAAGTAGAATGCCAATCTAATACGCAATATCAAAAACAAATGTCACAGCCTAAGTGAAATTCAGTAAATTCATCACGTTTTTTAACAATTTCTTTTTTTATTGATTATCTAAAAGCGTCTATATGTCATGTATTTCTTCAGTAAATTTACCATAAAAATAGGGGTCCAAGCTAATTTTCCGACCACAGGCCACATCTAACAGTGAACAAAGTACCTTCAGCTGGTCGATCACTGGTTCAAGGTCGCTGATGTCCCCCTGATCCGTGCCCACCACCACGGTCCCTGTGCCAACGAGCCAGTCCCGATGTTCCTCCAGCTCTCCGAGCAGCCTGTTGTAGTCCTCGTACACAGCCTGCTCCGCCTCAAACAGCGCAAGTCTGCGCGCCTCCTCCGCGCGCCGTTCCGCGTCCTCCTGCGCAGGGTCGAGCAGCTGATGACCGCGCCTGCGCCGGTCTGCGTCGATCTGCTGCTGCACAATGGACGAGAGTGACTCGTACAGTTTCTCAGCATAATCTTTCTCAGAGTATCCCTCGGAGCTCTGCAGCTTGTTCATCTGATCGTGGACTAATTCCCTCAGAGGCTCCTCAACTTCATCTAACGTTCTCGTTTGCTCACTGCTTCTTTCTTTCATTACAACAGCATTGCTTGACTCGGCTGCGCTCAAACTTCCGGAAGTTTCCATGGGTCTGTCCGAGTGGAGTGCGTCGACAATGAGCCTGCCAGCGAGGATAGGGGCGGCCATGACCCCGAGGACCATGGCCCCGGGGACCAGCATGCCGACCTGCAGCGCGCTCTTCAGCCAGCTTGGGTCTCGGCCAGCCGCCCCCACAGCGGCATCTAGGGCTGCGGCATCAGCTAGTTGACCGTCGCCGCTCTGCTTTGTCACAATTTGTGGGTTTTCTGAGGCAAATTGCTGTTGTGAATTATTGAACTTCTGTTGCTGCTCTATTTGGGTTATTTTCTGTGAAAGTAGCTGCTGCTGCTGCACTTCATTCACTGCAAGTCGTTGCTCTGCCTCAGCAATGTTTGCCTTCTGCTTGCCTGGTATTCCTCCCTCAGCAGCAGGTCCCTGATACCCCGCCGCCAGTCTCTTGTTCCCCTGCTGCTGTGAGGATCGCTCATCATTCCCCGCACGCTCATCCAGAGAGTCCACCGATCCTCTCAACCCATCCGCCTCCTCCACAATAGTCGACAGGTGTTTGATCTGGTACCCCCCCGGCCTCCTCTCCCTCGCCCCCCCAGGGGGCGCCACGGCCCGCTCGAGCACCCCCCTCCCGTCCGCCACCATCCTCCTCAGTGACACCACCCTGCCCGTGTCACGGTTGAGCACGGTGCCGCGCCGAGCGTCAACCACCCCGCGCTCAGTCGCCACCCCTAGAGCCAGGACGCCCCCTGTCGCGGGGTCCACGACCAGGGACTGCGCGTCGATCAGCCCCCCCTCCACGGCTCCCTCGAGGGACAGCGCCTGCGCGCTGAGGGGGTCAAAGAACCGCGCAGTCGCCTCGTTGTAAAGCCCAACGTCGAGGGCCGTGACGAGGGTGAGGGGTCGGGGGAGGAGGATGGCGCGCTGGAGGGCCTCGAGAGGGGTAAGGCGCGCCCCTGTCAGGGAGTCGGACACGAGGCTCGTGTGGGGGGAGACGAGGTCAGAGGCGAGGGCCTCGGGGAGGCTGAGGACGCGCTGGGTGGAGGGGTCGTGGAGCAGGACCGAGTGCGCATCCAGCAGGCCCTCCTGCAACATTGAACATTGTCCACTTGAAGCATCATAAACTATCGAATATTAGATCCCATTTATCACTGGACATTTGAATCATCATTAAATATCTAATAATAAATCCTGAAATCATTCATAATGAACTGCTTCCTCATCAACTACTATATTATATTCTTCCTGCTAGATTTTGACATTTGTTAAATATAAAAAAATGCAAAGTGCATATCCAAAAATAAATGAAGTTAGCTGGCACAACAGAATTATTCTCAGGCTTAGGAAAGCAAGAGATTTGGTTTGCGCTAACGGTCATGGATTTCCAAAACGACATAATTATATAAATTGAAAGATACATCGAGCACCTCTTCATTATTAAAAAAACTGCATTACGAGACTGTAGTATGGATAACCAAAGTTGGTTATCCATATTACAGTCTCGTAATACAGTTTTTTAAAGAATGAAGAGGTGATCGATGCAGTCAGTCACATGCAATATGATTCACAAATTGACGTATTGTACCGCGTGCACTGAAACGTTAGAAAAAGAAGAAATACAAGAAATAAATAGAGATTAAACAAAGTGCTAATAACAAGTGAACTCTAGTCAGACCTGTACGGCGTCGCCCAGACTCAGTCGCTCGCTGTTCTCCGGATCAATGAAGCTCCCAGTGCTGAGGTCATACAGCCCAAGGTCAAAAAGCTCGATCATCTTGAGGGGCCGTGTCACCACCCTCTCCTCAGACAACATCCCCTCCTCCACCGCCGCCTCAAACTCGACCTCGTGACCCCGCGAGTCCTTGATGGTTCCCCGGTCAAGGTCAACAAGCGCAAGGTCAAGGAGAGCGTCGAAGAAGGAGCACTTGCCGGAGGAGGGGTCGTTGACGATGACGCAGTCGGTGGAAATGAGGTCAAGGTCAAGGGCCTGGAGCAAAGTCATGACCTGAGCGCTGTGAGGGTCAGTGACCTCGTTCAGTCTGCGACAAAAACGTCTTGATTAAACTAATCAACACAACATTCTCGTGGGCTAAAATGAAACAGAAGATAGTTGTCACTAAATAACATCAGGAACCAGGAACTAAATGTGTTTTCTGCATCGGCAACTACAGCTAGCAATAATACAATACAGAAATCTTTTTGTCAAGTTGATTTTATTGCACACTGACAATTGATAATTTGCTATAAAAACACCAGAAAATATTTGTATTTTAATTTAAAACATTCCAATGTTTTGTGTTCACTTGCAATGAAGATAGCAACGCACTTGAACTCTCAAGGTTATTCACAAATTTATAATATACCTGTAAATCCAAACCTGTATAATAAATCTAATTCAACGTCGGAATAACACAAGTATCAATAAAACCTAAGCACCTGGGATCATAGATGCCCTGTTTGATCGCCTCAATCAGCGAGTAGCTCTCGTGCGCCGACCCCTCCACGCCCCCTGACCCCTGCAGCCCCTCCCCTACAGCCTCCTCCATCACCAATCCAGTCCTCAGTGCATCTCCGAGCGTCAAGGACGTTCCGTCATCCACCCGGAATATTCCGGAATCAGCGTTGATGAGGCCGCGGTCTATGGCCTCCATCAGACCGATGACCTCGCCCGCCTCAAGGTCAGCGATGATGTTGTCATGTGCATCAATGAGGTCACGCTGCACGGCCTCGCGCAGTGTGAGATGAAGGCCGGTCTGGGGGTCGATGAAGAGGTTCTGCCTCCCGTCGTACATGTCAGAGTCGAGCGCCTGGGGCAGGCTGACGGGGAGGCGCTGGGGGGCATCCACTGCATCAGGGGCCTGAGCCGTCATTGGCTGCCTTTCATCAGAAGCCTGAGCGGTGATTGGCTGGGCTTTATTAGAGGCCTGAGCGCTTATTGGCTGGACTTTATTAGAGGCCTGAACGGTGATTGGCTGGGCTTCAGCTGTTTTGTGTCCACTGTTTGGCACAGCACTAATGGGAATCTGATTCTGTGTATCATTTAATGCTGAGTGAGTGTTGCTTGGCCTATCTTGTGCGCTGGACATTTGGTCCTGCACGCCGCGCAGCTTGTCCTGTGCTGTGGCTATTTCATCCTGCAGACCTCGCGGCTTTGTTTGAGTCGTCGTTACTTTGCCAGGAGCACTTGCTTGAGTTTTTGTATCTATTTTGTTTTGCTGATTGTTCAGCATTGTTAGAGTATTCGCTATTTTATCTTGCACACTTACACCGCTAGGCAGGAATGATTTATCCTCAACACCACTCGGTACAGTATTTGCACCGGCTGACAAAGCCTGCCCACCAATTGGCACGGCTTCAGTCTTGATTGGCTTACTTTCTGCACGACCTATAATACTTTGTCCAATGATTTTCTCATCTAGCATGTTACTCGGTGCTGTAGTGGGAACACTGCTTGATGCTGCAGACTGTGTTGCGCTGGCTGGCGGCTTGCCTGCGAGAACTGGAGCTACAACAGGTGTACTGGGAGCACTGGTTACAGTCGCACGAACCGCAGAAGCAGTCCTTGGCGCAGCCATGCTTGCTGCTGCTGCCGGCGCTGCTGCTGCAGCTGATTCCGCTGCTGTTGTTGATGTTCTTGCTGATGATGGTGGTGCTGCTGCAGCTGGTGCCGTGGTTGACTTTCTTGCTGCTGATTCCGCTACTGGTGTTTTTGTTCTAGCTGCTGCTTCTAGTACTGTTGTTGCTGATGCTGCTGCTGTTTTTGCTGGAATTGCAGAAGGTACTGCAACAGATGCTTTTGCTGCAGCCGGTGGTGCTGCAGCAACCATCACGCTAGAACTCAGGTTATTCACCCCATCAGTTCTCCCTGGTGCAACAGGCATGGGAGTTACCACTCCTGGTGCCAAATTATTTCTTTTCTTCGTCTCTGGAAAATTGTCTGAAACAGTCGAGGATCTTTGAGTGGAACTGGACGTCACAGTATCGTACTTTATATTAGCAGGCTTGTCAGGCATCACCGCTATGTTTTCAACTTTAGCTGTAGGCCTACTTGAAGGCAGCTTCTGTTTGTCCACTGAACTTCCATCAGCCGCTGCTGATGATTCCAACGACTGCAGTTTTTCGAGTGCAATTTTAGCCAGGACTGCCTGCATAGCCGCAGTGGGTGAGATCTTTGCTTCAGGGCTAGGCTCAGCAGGGACGACTGGCTTAGCCTCACATGCCTCAAGCGACTTTAACTTCTCGAGCGCGATCTTGGCCAGCACGGCCTGCATGGATGCTGTCTGTGGGATCTTTGCGTTAGGATCCTGCAGGCTGTCCAGAGAGCTGTGAGCAGGGCGGGGTGCTTCAGTGTTGATGCCACCCCGTGTGACGTATGTCATCTGCGCAGTAGCATCAGGAGATGGAAGTCTCTTGCTAGGTATCACTCCAGCCGACAAGGAACTCCGCTGCTCCCGTGGAATAAGCTGACTGGACTTAACAGCAGCTGCATCGCCAGGTTTTCCCTTGTTTCCTGCTCCTGCACTCAATTCACCAGCAGCAGGTTTTTTCACACCCAAGACGCGCTCCTCAGATGATCTTCTGTTAGATGTGGCCGCTGGTGCCTTCTGCTCCACAGTCCTCCATGGCCCTTGCCTGCCCTTGTTCTCTGCATGCAGAACGTCGAGCATGGCCAGACCGGAGATAAATGGCGCGCCGACCACAGAGAGCAAACCCAGACCGGCGGCATTCGTTTCAACCTTAGTTTGTTCTTGTGTAGCGGCAATTGGTGCAATCGGAGGACTGATGGCCTTGACGCTGCTGGGGCCTCTTTCAGACGACAAACGATCAGTTTTGTCTGCTGCTGTTTCCCCTGCAGCAGCGGCTGACTGAAAGCCTCTGTCAACTGGCGTGGAATGATGATTGGATTTTTCCTGCGTGGCAGCAGAGCCTACCACAGTCACAATTCCATCTGTTGATCCTTTGCCCAAGTTTGACTTGATTTTAGAAATTTCTGCATTTGTAAGTTTTATCTTGCCGGTCGCCACGCCATCCGCAATCACCGGCTCATGCCCCACGGCAGTCGAGTCAGGATTCTGTTCAGAATCAGCCTGTTGTTGAGCTTCAGCTGCTGCGTTTTGTTCCACACCAATGAGCTTTTCTCCATCAGCCAAGGTCTGATGCCCATTTCTTGACAGTTGTATAAGAATCCCTGGTAACTGGCCATTCTCCTCCAGTGATTTTCCATTGCCAATCGTTTGAGACCCATCCTGGTCCTCAATCCACATGTTTTCATTCGACAGCCACTTCTCTATCCTAAGTTCCCTCTCCCTGTCCTCCTCATCCATGTCCTCCACTGCATCCTCATACTCTTCCTCACACTCCGTTGCCTCTGACTGCTGAAAATCCTTGACCCACACTTGTTCATCAGACAGCCATTTCTCGCGTATGGTTCTGTACACCTCGCCTGACTCGTCGTCCAGTGCTCCTGCCTCGCTCTGGTTGTCCTCCACCCACATTCTCTCGTTCGACATCCACTTCTCACGCCGGACTCTGAACACTTCGTGCGCCACTTCGCTCTCATCCTCGACTCTATCGCGTGTTTCAGAATCGTGGTATTGTTCTTCAGATGAGGCCTGCTCAGTGGCGCCCATAGGTGGCAGCTCGCCAACAAATGCAAGAAATTTCTCCTTATTTGACAGCTGGCCCAACACAAGGTCGATATTGCTGGCACTGGATTCTTTCACAAGCTGCTTCTCTGTGGCTGGATCCTTATGACTGGATGCCTTCACTGCAGACGGGCCCCCATTCACGGCATCCTTTGTCGTTTTAGACTCGCCCTTATTTTGAGCAATCCCCTGTTTTCCAGGTGCTGCTTGCTTTTCTACCGCCCTGCTCTGCAGATCAGCACTTGGCCTCGTTACATCACTTATTTCATTTTTAGCAGACTTTGCTAGCGGTGCCTCTTGTTTCTGGGAGGGTTTGCCACTAACGATGGCTCGCTTCACAGCCCTTTGGCTACCCTTCTCAACAGCTGGCTGCCCTTTATTTCCAACTTGCGGAACGTTCTTTTCAACTTTGCGTTCTGTTTTGACATTCTGTTCGGCAACGCGCCTATCATTCAACACAGCATCAGCATGATTCCCGTTAACCATCTGTTTCTCGTCCTCACCCACCACATTTGTATCTCCCCCATTCACTTGACCCGATCCAGGTTCCAGCTCCACCGATTCCGCTTCCACCCAGATCTTCTCATCCGACAGCCACTTCTCCACCCTCAGCCTCTGGCTCTCCGCCAGAATCTCTCGCTCCACCAGTTCTTTCTGGAGCGCCTCCACCGCCCTGTCACACCCGCCCATTAGCTCCTCAAGGACCTGGAAGGCCGGGTCGTCCAGCCCATACTCCAGCTCTAGGATGGTCGCGTCCAGCTTGGTCGCCTTGATGACCGCCTCCACGGTCTCGACGGGAATGCCGGTGGTCCCGACCGCGCTGATGTGGTCCGGGTGGAGCCAGGTGGAGACGAGGTGGACGGTGGCCTCGATGAGACGCAGGCGAATGTTGCGCTGACAACTAACCCAGAGGCGCTGAAGGCCATCAAGCCTCTCCTGGATCCTGACAACATATAGTGAACATCGCTCAAAGGCACAGCACGATGCTAATAAACCTTGAAATCATCTGCGTAAACATAGCACTATACGTCATAGTGTCAGCAATATGCAGCGGCTTCTTCGTGTAAATATTGTGTCAAAAGCGGCTCAAAACAATAAAAAACACAATTAAAGACGTTCTTCAATCGTCGTCGCATGATAACAGCTAACCTGTCGGTAGCGCCGTTGAGCGCAAGACTGGTGCCGGGGTGTATCTGGAGACAGACGGAGGGGGCGCGCCCCTCCTGCTGCCCCACGGCCGCGCTGCGCACCCCCCACTCCCCCCCTCCCCCCCCTGTGTCGACCAGCATACACAGCTCGCCCGACACCAGCTTCAGCTTCACACAATAACAACAACAACAACAATAATAATGATGATGATAATAAAAGTCTATACAAACTTTAATCTAATAAAAATTGAATCACTAATGATACATTTTAAAATGAGTGAAATGAACCTCTTTATAAAATACTAACTAAACGTCTTTTATCTCCGTTTTAATAAGATAAAGTCCATGTTTTAACAATGACATAGACGTTTTCACCCTCTGTGATGCCTGCTGAGGCTGGGTTTTACGACTGAACGCTCTTCCTGACTCCAACCCGATCAGCTTACACTATCTAAGACTGATCAAATCATACCACAGTGACGAATGGATTAAATCGACGTACGCTTAGATTATATATTAATAAAATATGGACGCATAAGTGTGATATTCGCATTGTAAATTACCAGCAGAGTAAGTGCAGCATCAGAGTACTCACAGTGTTACGCCTGTATGTACACAGGGCTATCAGCTGTATGGCCTCCACTGCTGGCACGGCGCCAGCTGGTACCGCGCCAGATTTGGGCGAAGCGTGGTCGAGGAGCGTTGCTGGCGCGAGCTGGGCGGCGCGCTGCCTCAAGAGCTCCACGATGTACGTGTACTCAGTCAACCGAGACTGAACTACCTGCACACATAGCATCACGCATAGTATCACGCATAGATAGATGCATGGTATCACGCATAGAAAGATGCATAGTATCACACATAGATAGATGCACAGTATCATGCATAGATAGATGCATAGTATCACGCATAGATAGATGCATAGTAGCACGCATAGATAGATGCATAGTATCACGCATAGATAGATGCTTAGTATCACGCATAGATAGATGCATAGTATCACGCATAGATAGATGCATAGTATCATGCATAGATAGATGCATAGTATTATGCATAGATAGATGCATAGTAGATAGATGCATAGTATCATGCATAGATATATGCATAGTATCACGCATAGATAGATGCATAGTATCATGCAATGATAGATGCATAGTATCATACATAGATAGATGCATAGTATCACGCATAGATAGATGCATAGCATCATGTATAGATAGATGCACAGTATCACACATAGTTAGATGCATAGTATCACGCATAGATAGATGCATAGATGAAGCATGGGCATCTTAATACTAGATATAAACGCCTGCACGATTAAGCATCGATAGGCTTGACATGAAGTTCAAGTATAGATCTGACTAGGTCTTAGTTGAGATTAGCTGATTAGCATTGAATAAGAAAGAGTGTGTGCGGAGCGCTAGTTACAGTCCTTGTTGCGTTATTGCACAGCGTTCTAGACAAAACAAAAGCCAACAACACGGCCTATACTGTATAATATATATAGTATGCATAGTATACCATAAAAGACAGGCAGTACCCTGACCTACACAGATATAGAAAAGTAGAAGAGACCGCCACTGGCCTGCATGTCAGCCAGCAGTATAATACCGGACTGCTATCCTGCCCTGAGTGCCCTACACAGAGAGATAGCACTGGCCTGCATGTCTGCGAGCAGCCTCTCTCCGTCCTCGAGCGTGACGTCATCGCGCAGCAGCAGCGCATCCAGCTCTGCTGCATGCTGCTGCAACCACGCGTCCACGTCCAGCAGCTGCGTGAACGCCTGCACACCAACCACCAACATAAAACCACCATATAGGCAGCGTGACCAAGGAAGATTTAAGTAATTGTAGCGGTCATTATACCATCACTGCATTACTTGCACCAAATGAATCCGAGAGGATTCATTTAGGCTCATCTTATTTAGGCCTTCATGCATCTAACTAATTTTACTGTAAAACATAGGCAATGCAAACGCGTGACTAAAATCATAGAAAATTAAAGTATAAATTATTAGCGATCGATCTAGTTCTACGACGGACTTAAAATTTACTTTTAGCGATCTACTTAATTTCTAATGTTTTCAACGGGCTACAGAGTGTTAATGTTGATGACTAACGCTATGCGGCTTCGTGAGCAAACCATACCTCTTCAGTTTGTTCTGCATTCGCCAGGTGAACCTGGAGACAGCGTGCGAGTTGTTCCAGCCACACTCGCTGGGTGGCGACATTGCTCAGACACGCCTGCAGCAATAGTGAACCACACACACAGCCATCTATCACACAGATTCACTTATACTCACCACGATTGCAATTACAAAATTGTCCGACGCTTAAACAAACTTGTCTTAACGTTTGTATATTTGTGTTGCTGCCATGAACAATGATTTCAATAATGCGTTTCAAAAATTCAATATATCCAGCCTTGATTCAGAAAATCACTGCGATCTAAAAATTCCAAAATTTCATCGTTAAGTACATTTCTTTCAGATGAAATACTTAGCACTATGCATATTTTTTCTATAATTATTGGCATTAAAGCGATGTTGCAGCCACTGAGGTACCTCGATTGATGTTGAGTCAGGGTGTCGGGCCTTGATCAGCTTCGCGCCAAGTTCATTTATTAAACCGACTTGCACATCGGCAACAGCCAACTCGGATTTAAAGTTCTGAATAAGCGCACAAAAAGAGATAAATCTTTTTTTATTGCATGCATCATCAAGGTTAACATTTTTCTAGGCCTACAACCAGAGTTAAAGTCAACATAAGTTGATCAGGTGACTGTGCGACTAGGCTTCCGACCCAAGTCTCATAAGCAGAGTACAAATTAAACCATATATATGCAAAAAATTTATTTAAAGACAAAGTTGAATTTTCAAACATTTGTTTTATAATATGCATTAAAAATACAAAGGAAAGCGCTCATAATTTAAGAATATTAGCTGTCGGCAGCAGGCTACATGATTAAAGCAGTAGATATTAGCGAGCGTTGCCAGCCCGTGACTCACGATGGAGTGTTGTTCAATCTGCCGAGCAGACATGTCCTTGACGCCCCAGCCCTGCGCCAACAGCCGCTGCTCAGCGTCACCCAACGACGTCAGCAGCGGCAACGCTGACGTCATCAGGCCCAGCAGGGACTCGGCGTGCTGACGCCGATAGGCGCTCACAGTCTGTGCACAATGAAACACGACAACAGTTCGTAGCTGTCATAGGCATGACCTCATAAATCGTTTTCATGATATTTTTTATAGCATAGATATTTGAAAGCGATTGCGAACAGGATACGAAAGTTAGTTTATAAAAAGATATCCAATGAAAATGTCTTTAAAAGCTGTGAAAATACTTCTAGTGCTCATTAATATAATAGGTAACAAATACCAATTTTGAATGCACACTGATTATTATTTAAAAGGTGAACGATAAAAGATACGTAGTCACTAAGATATTCAAATCACTGTCGTTTCAAAATTACATGGAGTTATATCATTGCCCAATTCATTTTAATTGAAGTGAAATCCTGCCATGCCAGAAGTTGGTCAACATTCTTACAGTGAGCTGTGAGTATGCGAGTTGCAGAGTGTGAAGTCCGTCGTCGATCGTACGAACACTTTCTGACCGAATTACGCTCTAATTGGATATCAAACACAAACATTCCACCAGCGTTTTTAATAACTGCGACAAAAAACAAATTCTAGCCTAAAAGAAAATGACACAATAGTCATTCGAAATCTTATGCTGGTTTCAAATCGTCAAATTTCTTCAGTCAAATAAATTTTATAGAAAATGCAGCAGGCAAATTGAACGTGTGTTTCTGTACCTTCCAGTTTGTAAACTACTTAATATCTATTAGAATATATTTAAAATCAAATTTTATATTAAAGTTATTGCATTGTTGTTCGAGTACATTATTATATTCATTTATCAACATTACACAACGTGTCGACAACAAAACTATGCTAACACCAAGAAAGTTCAGTGTAGCGAGGACCAGCAGTGACCTTATGCTGAATGCACATTTCGACTCGTTCCCTGAAGGAGGCGATGCTTGAGCACAGAACATTCAACTGCTGGACGGCCAACGCTATCGAGTCTGCGTCTGAGCCGCTGTATGATACCTGGTCCACCACAGCCTGCAGCAGCACAGAACAGCCTGGGCTGGAGGAAACATGAACAGATTCCAGTGCCATTGTTAATTATAGAAATTGAAATTTAATTTTTATTTTATTTTTTCTTTTCAATTCTATTAAAATTATAGTGGGTTCAAAATTAATAGACTTGCAATATTCTTCCAAGTTTATTGTTTCATGCAACAATTAACAATATAGTTTAAAATACAATGTTGTAATAATAATAACTGCAAAAATAACATATAAAATAAAATAAGGTTAGACAAAAACAAAATGGAATCCTCATATCAGCTTGCATTCTTACCTAAATCCTTACGCAAGTACTTCAAATGAATGAATCAAAACTTGTGTTAATGAAGAAACAGAACAAAGTCGTTATTCGAAACAAGCACACTCAACTCTGCTCCGCCCTGAACACTGCTCACACAAGCAAAATAGTTGCTATTGGCAGTCGACAGAGCGGTCACTAGCCTGCATGTCACGTATCCACTGCACAGAGCTGCTGATGTTGGCCAGCAAGGCGCTTGCTGCTTCGTCCTCAGCCGCTGCCTGCTGAAGCTCGCGCGCCAGCTGCGCAGCAAGGCGTGCTGCGTGCTGAGCAGCAAGCTCGTTGTGCAGCGTCTTGAGGTTGTCTGTCTCCGTCATCAGTGATACCACTCTAGCATAGGCAGAGGCAGGACGGGATTTAACAAAATAAAACTGCATGCAAAATTAACAACTGAAATCAACGCACTTCTCTCTAAATAAAACATCAAAGTAGTTCTCTTATAACATGTGTTATCTACTATATATCATTAAGTTTGCTCTTTCTTGTAAATGGATAGAACAAAAGACAATTCTCCCGATTGGCTTCAAAAGTCCCAGCATCTACGATTCAAGCAAATAACGATTTTTTAATCTCTATTTGCAAAACTATTTTTGGTGCAGTTTACATATATGTATACGTACATGTAGGAGATATCCCTGAAATAATTGGCTCAAAAAATGCTACGACTCAAAAACGAGTCTAGCCGAGCTACCTATTGTAGATGTGGTCTGCTCGGTGGAAGTCGCTGTTGCGCAGGGTAGCAGCCTCGTCGAGAGTGCCGCGTAGACTGGTCTCCAGCCCCCCAAGCGTGCGCGCCACGGCCTGCAGCGAGTGGGCTGTCTCCTCCCCTGATCTCTCCATGGGTCTGCTGCTTGTCTGTAATACACGTGCCTCGCTTGATGAATAACTCCCTTACAGAACTGAAGCAGAAATATGAGGCCAGATGACTGGACATGATACTTTTTGGTAGTTTTCGCAAAATAATTTGTAGTAAATTAAATGAATAGCTAGTTATCAACATACACAATATAAAAAAAGTGTGAATTGACGAAAACTAATGAAACAAATAAAAAGGAAGGATCGGCTAGGCTGGAGGTTTGAACAACAAAGACCTGCCATGTGGTAGAACACAGAAGAAGAATGGAACGCCTGTAATAGTATTCGGAGACAACATCTCTGCATTGTATCGTATTGTATCTGGCGAAATACGACAGCAAACGGTGTAGAATGTATCGAGCACAGACCTCAGCTAGATATAACAAACAGTGCATGAGGACCGAGCACAGACCTCAGCTAGATATAACAAACAG
>JAQIWG010001021.1:0-27235 GCA_034695025.1 Chamaedrilus cognettii
CACGTTTCAGGAATCCCATGTTCTTGATGCATCATCAGTTGCTGCAGCAGCAGCAGTATCATCATCAGCAGCAACACTACTAGAAGCAGCAGCAGCAGCTCCAGCAGCAGCAGCAGCTTCAGCAGCAGCAGCAGCAGAGTGTAATGCCGATGACCTGGCAGCAAACATGGAGAGAACACTCCTCCTGGTCCCTAACGGAGTCCTCCTGCACGGCCTGGCCCAGCTCTACCAGCAGGCCACAGGGACCAGGCTCGAGCACGCCGGGCGCCCGGGTGTGGGCCTCGAGGGGTTCCTCAGAGCCATGCCACATGTCGCCAGGTAGGAAAGGACCCATGCAGGGAGATGAATGTTAATTGCTATTACTAAAGTACTGAAGTACTGAAGTTGATAAATGGCAACGAGAAGGATTAGATAAATGCGGCAAAATTTTAGAAAAATATTGTTTTAGAAAAATGTGATTTTTACCACAAATTTTAGAAGAAAATGTGCAAACTTTGCAAACCATTCAATGACAAAGAAATCAAAATTTTGGTTTTTGTGTGTTACAAAATAGCTAATTTATATTAATATGATGTTGTTGAGCTGAAAATATTTCTGTCAGCTGCTGGTAGGCCTAATCCAAGAATTCTGGTCAATGTTAACATTGTTGTTTCTCATATTCTTAAAGACGTGTTCATAACTGAGATGGTACGACGCCTCCTAAAAATATTTCAGCATAAGGCCGGGCCACTGGGTTAGGGTTAGGGCTATGGTTAGGATTAGGGTTA
The DNA here is from genome assembly GCA_034695025.1 of Chamaedrilus cognettii. Lineage (NCBI taxonomy): Eukaryota > Metazoa > Annelida > Clitellata > Enchytraeida > Enchytraeidae > Chamaedrilus > Chamaedrilus cognettii. The sequence goes on from JAQIWG010001021.1 coordinate 768, forward strand.
GGGTTAGGGCCCCGGCCGGCCCCATCTCTGAGTGCAAGCGTAGGATACAATTCTTGTTAAAGCTGTTAAAATTGGTCGAATCCAAAGAATTGCTAAGTTGAAGCATATGATTGAAAATGAAACTTTTCAAAGTTGCTTTCAATGTGAAGTCAAGCTCTATTCTTCACTCGCACCATTGTTTTCACTGTTTTGTGGCAAAAACTTCATTTTATGCAGAAATGATTCAATAAAGGGCAAAATACGCTCTTTAGAGAATCATGAATTCAGTATTTAATTCTTGCAGTCAAATGCTATTTGTGTATCATTGGACAGTCAAAAATATTCAAGTTTAATTAAATTAAAAATTCGCTTATAATATTATTTGGATCATAAAGACATTCATAATGTTTTAGTGTTGTTTTATACGCCTAAGCCTTTGAAAAACACAGGTAAATTAACTGTTAACGCCAACAGCGTTAAATTAAGCCTAGTTTCGTCGAAAGCTAGTTGACGTCAAAACTAGTTAACGCCAACAAGTATTATAGTTGTTGCGCCATGATCAGGATTGCTGGAGCTGGGTTTTGACGGCCGAATGCCCTTCCTGGCGCCAACCAAATTACTGTTGGTTATAATATTTATTAACAGCTTGGTTTTGATTACAAAAATTTAGCACCTTGGCCACATATATCTAGCCACACTGCGAGGTATTAATAATAATAGAAATAAATAATAATTGCGGTCGTTAACGACAGGTAGCACTTGAGAACATATTGCGTTTTTGTTCTTTTTGACGCCGTTTTTGACGAATTTCTCCAAAATGACGATATACAAGCCGAACAATCCGGACCGGAAGCAGGAGAAGAAGCTGGTCGTCGGACCGGAAATAGTTATCGACGATAAATTGGTCAGTTCTTGATGCGTTTATTGTCCGATGTGATGTACTGTACTATTATTATTCTTATTATATGAAAAGTCTGCAGAGTTATATAGAAACAGGATGTAAGTTGACTAATTGAGCAATAATTGAGTAATTTCTGCTGCAGTCTTCTTTAATTTTTAAATTTGTGTAATCCTTTTGTGTGATCTGTACCTTTTTGTGTTATTATTACATGTTTACTGTACCCTTTTGTGTTATTATGACCAATTGACTATATTTACTGTTTAGCAATGTTGCGAGATATTTTCGTGGATAGCCTAATTGGCGTCAGGAAGGGCATCCAGCCGTAAAAACTCAGCTCCAGCGATCCTCATCAGGATTCCATACGTGTAACCTGTGTGAAAACATGAACATTGAACATAAATAGATGTCAATAAAGTAGTTTAATAGTTAGTTGGCCTAATTACGAACCGATTGCTTGTCAGGCCCTGGCGAGGTCGGCAGATGGCGCCGAGGTTCTGTTTGGCGGCGCGCACCGTCACCCCCTCACCAACATGGAGGTGCTGCGCCGTCGTCGCGCGCTGCGTGGGATCTTTGCGTTCTGCGCGGTCGCACTGATCCTCGTCATGGCGCTTGCGGCTGTGCTCTTTGTGCACCGCTACTTTGTCAACAGGGTCGGCTTCTTTTTCTTTCTTCTTCTTTCTTGGTCTCTCTTGCGTATGAAGAGAAAAGTCCATCGGGGCAGTCGTCAGGCCCTGTTCAGAGTTTTTAAGAACTTCACCAAAAATTAGATGAAGATTATTTGTTTGCCAGGCGTTACTTTCTCTCAGAGGTTCATGGAAAGGGTTACAACAACGCAACATATTGGATAGGGTGATAATATTATAACATGCAAAGCCAGTCCTAACCCTAACCTTAACCTAGCACTAACCCATTATTTTTCTTTTCAGCCCTACATGGGGAACTGTCTTGTCCAATTTCATGACGACTCCCCCATTGATTACGAGCTTTCCCCCCCGGGGGGCATGACCGATGCCCTGCAGGGCCCCGCCCCCCGCCCGACCCCCAAGATTGGGTCTTTTGAGGAGAGCGTGGAGGTGGACCAGGCTGGGGGGGCGTACGAGAGGCTCGTGGTGCCCCCTGTGCTCGATTTCAGACGATCAACCGTCGTGCATGACTTTGAAAAGGTCGGTGGCTACTTGCTCGTTATATCTATAGGCCAGGGGCCTGTTTCTCAAAACATTTTAGGAAAATTTTAGTCTTTGGAAGTTTGTAGGAAAATCTTAAGAAATGACATAGTTTTTTATTTGAAACTCCACACCGACATGCACATTAAACCAAACGTTGATGTCACGGTGTCGACAACTGCAGTCGGCGAATGGATAAATTTTTTTTTACATCTGACTTCGGATTAAGTTTAGGTTAAGTTTAGTTTAGGCTTAAAGTTAGGGAAGCTTTGAGAAATAGGCCCCAGGTTTTTAAGTTAAATGTTAAAATTTAGATTTTTGTTTGTGCCGTGTTTCCTAGACAATAAAAACATGATGAAATGCGACAATAAACGCAATGAAAAGAGTACAACGTAAATGACACAATTAGAATGAGGAATGCAAAGAGTTGTTTGCGCAGAATCTGACGGCGATCGTTGACCTAGATCACGGACGTTGCTTCGTCCTTCCTCTGAACCGGGACGCGGTCAAGCCACCCAAGAGCTTCATCGATCTGCTTGAGAAATTTAAGGTTATTTGTATTTAGATTTACGGTTTCCACACAGGGCCTAAACTCTCTGAGGCTGCAGGCCGGGGAACAAAGAATTGGCTTACAGCCCAGAGCTCCGTGGGCTCGTAAGAGTTAGAGGCGACTAAAGAAAAGGGGGAGCGATTCTGTGCCGGCCCTCTTGCACAGAACCGGACTGTATATAGCCCTTGTGTGCTGCACAATGTCACTAAACTACAAAAAAAAAACATCTCTGACGCTTCAATGCACTTTTTTATGGCTATTAGTGCTTATTTTATCTTTTCTAAAAATTGATGATTAATCAATAATTGACACTGTTGTAAATTATTGAATTTTTTAAGATATGGAATTATTAAGTAAATAATATATTTATCATTACATGCACGCAAAAATTAGATGCGTTACAGTAGTCTTTGTTATCATTGCATAGTGCATAGAGTCCTTAGACCACTGCCACCACCAAGCTTGCTGGACCACCCTGCATTGGTTTTGTTTCAGTCGGGGTACTACCTGCCCAACGCCCAGGTCGTGAGGGAGGGATACAAGGTCGTGACCCCCGCCCTCAACGACCTCACCCCCCTCGGTCCCTACATTAACGCAGATTGTCAGTTCTTTGACACTTACCGCCTAATCAAGGACGACGAGCCAATTGGTAAGTAGCTGAGGTTGTTAATTAAAAATGTTATCGTATGAAATATATATTTATATAAATTCTGAATAAAATTATATTTTGGAATTTGAATCTAGTTGTTTGCTAATATAAGGACACAAGAGCCACATGTTGACACAGACTAGTGACATCATATGTTGGATTGTTATTGGCACAAACTGATTTTGTAATTGTTGTTGCTGAAATAGCTATTGAATTATTGTTAGTTAACATATGAAATGTCGTTGCTGTTGTTAGGTTATGTATAGGTTATGTTTAGAGTAACACTCATAATTTGAGTGTTATTTTTGTATAAAGGTGTTGTTACCAAATTGAATATTTGGTCCAGTGATTTTTTTGAAATATCGTTTGTGATTTTTATACAGTTTGATTCAGTGCCTCAAGGCCAGGCAAACTCTAATTCGTGAGAGTGCTAAAAGTAATTCTTTTGGTTGTGCTGAGCATTACATACAAATGAGACTGTTTCTTAAAAGGTGTCAATTGTGGCATTAAAATTATAAATGTTGCCGGAAGACGTTGAATGCAAATTAAGCTGTTTAAAAAGGGTGTCAAAGTTTGCATTTAGATTGCAAATATCTGTTGTTGCTGTGCGCAGTAAAGAGTAAGAAGAAACGTTCGCTGGATTGCATGATGGCCGGGGACGGGTTCTGTTTGGGCTGGACTTCCGGAGAACCCATGGCATGCATCAGTCTCAACCACTGCACCAGCGCCATCTAGGGCCAGTCCTTTCACAGCCGAGCCCTCTGGTCACACTGAATGGCGCTCGGTCAAGCCGAATACTACTTGATCACACCTCCCATTGTTGTCGCGCTTTCTGGCGATATTGTAGGAATTGATGATGAATTTAGTGAAAAATACGTAATTGCAATGCCAGTTTGTTTCCTTCGAAATGATGTAAAAATTCATTTATTCTTTCAGTAGCACTTTTGCCCCAGTCTGACAATGTTTTTGAAAGGATTGTAACCTCCCCAGATTAAAAATTCTAATACTACCTCACCCTTCACTTGATATGACCTCTGACCTATATTTGCAATGGCTCAATATTTTTTGAATTCAGAAATCTGTTGCTTTGCTGTAAGTTTCGGTTTTTCTAGCCACACTAGTTTTTATTCACCGCGCTTCTTTTTGAAGTAAAAATTGACTTCGTCCGTGGCAGGGCACTAACGACTGGCTGCTTGACTACCAATCGTATTCTTCGTTTTTGCGTTATTTCTTGCACTCGTCAGCCAATGAAAAGTGTCCGCGTCGCCGAGAAGAATAAATTGTAGCGACTTAAAAATCCGCGATGGTTTTTGTTTGGGAGGTGTGAAGAGCGGTTGCTTTGGCGATTTTTGAAGAGACCAATGAACTACTGTATTGACTTAACTATTCTTTCCAAATGTTGACTTTTGTCAGAATTGACTTCAATTTGCATTGCATTTATATCCTCAACAAATTTGCTCGATTGACGTTAGACCAGGCACACTGTGGCAGCTTGACAAACTGCATAGTTTCTTCAGTTTTAGTCATAGTGAGATCTAATCTTCATGCGGGCTCGCTTTGATGTATTTAGCCACGCTAAAATCACTGCATAGCAGTGTGTAGCATGCACGATGGTACGAAGTAAATAAAACCTCACTTCTTTTGCAAGCGGTACTGTGTTTCAAGGCTAGTCTGAATGGATAGAGAGCACTTGGAACATACATACAGGCATTGCTGTTTCTGGTACTACCTTAAACTGTTTGAATCTTATGCTATTTGAATACAATTTTAGAATTTGTTTCGTAAAGCATCAAAGTGAGGAAATTTTTTGTTTGGGCCACCGAGTATATTTACCGGGTGGAATACTTTAGAGAATGTTGTACGCGCGTATTCCACAAACTCTTAATTTTTCTGTAACGTTCGTACTTTGTGTACTTTTTAATACGCTATGATTTTCGGTGATTGCGCTTACAATTGATGAATTATTACGCAACTAAAATGTCCATACCCTGTGGGCTGAAAACAACCTTACCGCGCACGTATCTATCGCCTTGCGAAGACTGAATACATTTGTTGAAAATGTTGACGAAGTCTGACAGTGTACGACTGTGTTTTCGATCCACTGTGTAGATTCTGATTGCAAGTAATACGAATGCTTAAAAACAGACCATACTTCATTTTAAAATACCCGATGTCGTGAATCGTGATTCTATCCGTTTCGTCATAATGCTGCGATATTTTTCAATGTTCTCAAATGCTTCTGGCTAAAACTGAAAATTGACATTCATTTTCCAAATGTCATCGCTTCATTGACATAGGGGTAATGTTCTATAGTTATTTGACTGAAAGTAGGCTAGTTTTCGACTAATCTACTTCACATGAAACTTACATAATTAGTCAGATCGCATTAAGCGTTGTTAACTTGCTGGTGTGCTTTTTCGTAGTAGTCGCTTTATAGTATCTCTACTATCAGTATATAGTCTAGTATTTCCCGAAGCTCTTCAACTACTGACAATTCGCTTTATCTACATAGTAGCGATTGTATCATGCCGATTGCTATCAGTGATTACATTTTATACTACGATGTAAGGAATAGATAACCTCTGGATTTTGAATGTTGTTGAATTGTATTTAAAATCTATTTTAAACCTGTTTTCTTGAATTTTTAGGAGCATAGCAGCGGCGAATATCAGGGGGTTATCGTGTTCCAGCTCACAGCAGATATAAATAGATAGGCTGCAACTAGGAGAGGCTGCAACTAGGAGTGGCTGCAACTAGGAGAGGCCGCAACTAGGAGAGGCCGCAACTAGGAGAGGCCGCAACTAGGAGAGGCCGCAACTAGGAGAGGCTGCAACCAGGAGCAGACCCCTTACTTCATACGTTTGAACCGAATCGATTCAAGAAATAAATAATTTACTTACAATTTATCATTCGTCTTTAAAGAAGGTCTTTTTACCACCGATCCCACCAAGCTCCAATTTGCTAAATTGGCCGTAAATCAGCAGCAGTCGGCCAACATAATTTGAATTGCGTTCCACCAACATCAATTTAGCTGCACTTGGTCAATTTATTAATCGAGAAATGAATTGCCCGATTTTCGGCTTTAGTTTACTACAAAAACCTTGTTAACCAATTAAGATTGTTTCCCTAGAGGAATTCTCATTCCAAGCAGCCATTCTGAAGCAGACATTGTTTCATTGAGACTCTTGATTGCCTGCGGTTAATGGGAACAGTTTTTTAACGGTGAGGGTCCGAAGACAGTCCAATTTCAGTCATAACATCTTCTCTCCCCGTTTATTGATCGCAAAATAAAGTTTCTGCAGGGATCTCGCACAACTCATTATATTAATTAGCGAGCAGCAGCTGTGTGACAGCCTATATCATAGACAGCCTATATCATAGACAGCCTATATCATAGATAGACTATATCAAACGTAGGGCATATGATAGCAGGCACAGACCGGGCCTTTGTGCAAAAAAGCCGAGGCCCATTAAAGTAAGCCTAGGTTACTGGCAGGCCGATTGGGTATTTGACGTAGGTAGGCCTACATAATTAAGCTGTTATCCAGATTTGTGAGACTGAGTACCGGAGGTACCTCCGATGATATTACATTCGAGATTCATCAAATTCTTAATAGTAAAATCATTCATAATAAGTGTATTTATAATACAAATTCGTAATATGTATATTTATTGTACCAAAACATAGGCCTACTTCAACTTTTATTCTCGCCGCCTGCGGTGTTCATTAGGCTACAAAGTCGCTAGCGGGACGATTTTGGCCCGCGGGCCGCGTATTGAATAACACGACGGCATTAGGCCAGCCAATGCATATTGCGTGAGATTGATCTAGACTCAGCAAGGCGCGGCGTAGCAGACTGGGCCCTAACTGGGTACACACGCTATCATAGCCTCAGAGCCTAGTCAGTGAGCGGCTACAGTACCGGCGCGTCGTTACACTATCATAGCGCTGCGAGTAGCGAGTAGCTAGGCGTCTCAGTGAGGCCCGTCCAACCTGTCATCATGGCAGACCGAGGTCAGTGCTTCAATGATTTACTATTTCTCTTCAACACGTGTAGTAGCATTTGGGCCTAAACGTCATTCCGATTTGTCGTTGACGAGTGCCCGCGTAGGACGGGTTTTGGCGTGTTGCCAAGGTCATCGGTTGTCAAGGCGATGATGGTTCAGGAAGCGAAATTTTGTCGGCCCGACCACGCCCACCGAAGACTGAAGATTAGGTACAATGTAGGTTATGAATGTAGGTTATGACAAACAAAGCGTGTCCTGATCCTTGTGCCTTGCGTCCGACGCAGCGGAACGTAATGAAATAATAGTATAATATTTGTATGCCTACTAGAGTATTATTGATCGTGGCGGGTAAACAATGCAGAAGTGCATGCGAAGATCTACGGATACAGCGTGGAAACATTTACCTAGTAACTGACACAGGCTTAGAACGCATAAATGCAGTATGCACGCAGTTGTGCCATATCCTGAAACGATATACATGACTACGTAAGCAATAGGCTATCGCTTGATTCACTGCGTAGATAATTATTGTGCCGTGAAACGATGATCTGCTGTGCCGTTATGGATCATAGATCCATTGATCCGTCGTGTCCTGATAGCCCTCCAATTAATCTACTCGTCGCAATATTTCGACGCGAAAATATAAGTAAGTTTTGTACCTTTGCGACTCGCAGTCAATTTCTCCTGACCCGCTCAACATTCACTGTTACAAATGAAACCTCTGAGCTTCTGAGCCTTGGGATGTTAGAGCGTGGATTAACCAACGCATGGTGGCGGCACAGTAACTGTATGAAGTAGTGCTTGTTTGCGACTGAATATGCGCTCAGCGCCTAGATTTGGCTAGGATAACTGCGAGCGCAGGCGTATTGAATCTGCGCAGTTGAGTTTGAAAAAGTCACGCCCACCTCTTGACTAAATCGTGGCGAACCGCTTGGAATTAGTTTAGGGTTAGTTCAGTAGTCAGGGTAGGCTAAGGCTAGGTTAGGATGGGCTAAAGTTTAGTTAGAATATTGCGGTTTCTAAATTGTTGATATTTTGATCGACAGATGATTGCAAGTATACAGTGGGCGTAGCTTGTATCAAGCTGCACGGTGCAGGTTGTATATTCGCGAGCGGCAGGTTAGTTAGCATGGAGGTCGGTCTACGCCAGAGGTCGCCACTGCGGCAATGGCATTAACGCTAAGCCTGCGTGTCCGCTATCTGGGTCCAAGCCACGATGTGAGGCCTGCAGTTACTGTTACAGGCTGCGGCAGGCTGCGATGTGTGGCTGTAGATCATCAAATTTACTCACGTCTGATCCTCTGCTATAGGCCCAGCACGCTGGTCCGCGTGTATGCTAGAGATATACAGCTTTTATTGGCGTGGATTCAGTGTGGATCTAGCGGCATTAACGTTCCATGAGAAATGCACAGTTATCAAAGCAACGGCGAGTGCCAACGGAAAACGCATCGCTATAACTATGAGTGAACTCTAGGACAACTTGGCGTGCTCCTTTTGACATGGCATAAATGTTGAAAGTTGAGTTCGGAATGGCATTGTCTCATACCATCTCGTTACGCCGCTAAAATCTTAAGCATAGGTTAAGACTAAATTCTGCTCAACATAAAATGTGAATTTTATAGTGGATTGCATGTGTGAGTAGCCTATAAGCTTTTGGCTGGAAAGCGAGTTTCAAGCACGACGCTCTACGCAAAACTATACCGGGGTAGGCTATAAAACAACCTGACATTTCGCTCGCTCGTTGGTTTGAGAATTAGACGTTTCACTATTTGACGCTTCAAGGCTGACGTTTGATAAACAAGATGGCCTCGCAGCGCCGTCTAGCGTGTTGAGACCGATCCACCCAATAATACATGAGTTAACTTTTCTTTCACGGCGACTCCAGTCCCACATAGAATCCAGCGTTATTGTCAACATTCCGTTCTGATGTTTTGTCTGACACCTGATAATTAATTCGTTCCTCCAAGCGCGAGATCCTTTTTTCCAGATCGATCGATTTTCCTTGAAAAACGTAAACGGGCGCTCCAAAATTTGACGTGCACCCCATAATCTTCCATGCCATTATTGCCACCGTACCTTTTCATGTTATAGGTTAGGCCTGCAAGATAAATCTAATTATGATATCGGTAATTTGGCTTATGATAGCCGAATCGTCGCCTGTGCTATACAATAATTGAAGTAGATTTATGTGCGCTGCGCGGTGCGCACACTGCGCACAGTGGCGGGATACTAGGCTACCTAAAGGCCGCCTGTGTGCGCAGCAGCGCGTAGTCTCTATATCATTCCCGTGAGTTTGTTTTTGTATCCACGCATCTTGCGCATGGCAGATCGGTTTCAAAGCACGGTGATATATCGCTGTATTTGTACGGCTGTCCCGCTCTCCCAAGTCATCGGCTTAACACCAATATCTGTACACTAACGCATCGGCGCTGCGGATAACGGCTCATAGAGCTTCAATGCTACGTTTTTAAGACCTGGCTTGGCCACGCAAATACATTTTGATTCTTGTACCGTTGTACACGGCTATTCTGTGTCGTCTGTTTACAAAAGACTAGACAGTGTCATTACAGTATTATACGTGTAGACACTTAGACCGCGCATGGCGGCTTGCACTCGACAGTCCAGACATACATGTATGCGACTGACATTCATTTCTCTATCTAAAGTTGAGTTGCGACACTAGACATGCGGGCTAGTATAGGTCCTTCATGCAGCAGCTACATGATCATAATCACTACTATGATTTACGAGCGCAGTTACATAGCTGCGGCACAGGCCTGCCTGTGCCTATAGGCACGTTACATTTCTCACATAGTGTCCGATGCGAAACCTAGGTCTCAGCTGGTCCAAATTTAGCCTATATGTGCGTTAAGTAAAGCAGTATAATCTCTTAGGCCTAATCTGCGCGTCACAAAGTGGACTAGACCTACCGTGTGTGATGGCTATTTTAACCTATACCGAAGCCCTTCGCAGCCACGATCGCTTCTGAATCAAACTGGCGGCGGTCTAACGTTCATTGCAATGCCCCATTTATTAACCGCACGCTTTCGCGAATTCTTTTCTTGTAAGCACGCTGCAACTTTTATCGCAAGTCTTATCAATAGTTATCCTGGACACGCAATGTATTTCGATCCGTCTCCCATTTTTGTTGCTGCAGCTTTGAATACCTCGCATATCACGCTGGCGGCTGTTTGAATAAGCTCACGGGCATTGTTGCTATTGTGCACCTTAGCGAGCCTGAAAAACGTGTGATGTCACTGTCAGTATAAAAACATGCTGTAGATTTGCCGGAGCGTTACTTTGTTTTCTTTGCTGGGATGCCTATTTTTCAATTCTCTACAATGTATTGTTGATGCGCGCAGTTTCTTGCAAAAGTATAGCCATGGAACTTCTGTTTTTCACCGTCAGATGGTTATAAAGCTGAAAAAATTGCAGGATAAATGAATCTCGTGTATTATAATTGAAATCTCCTGATTTGGTGTCCTAGACAAAAATCAATAGTCATTCGTCTTTGAATATTTGGCTGGAGTATTTGACCATTGTGATTACAGCTTATTTAATTTACTCTATTAGGCTGCGAGCTGTAATGTCGCTGGCTATTAAAGTTGCTATTAATAGAGCGATGCTCACTGACCTCAGTTATGAGTCATAGGAGATAAAAAAGTTATTTTGTGGGAACTGGGATGTAGACTGCAGGCTACATAGGATAGGAATCGTATGATGCTATGATGCGGGTTTGCTGCCTGCATTGTAGCGCCATAGCACTGCCAGCCTCTGCTCGGCACCATGCAACGTGATCCGCCTGCTCTGCCATTTTTCCATCTGGTCTGAGTCGAGCTGCCGCGAGCTGCTTAATAACAACCATTGCCGACGTCAAACAATAGGCTGATAATAATACAGGAGTTCTCAACCTTTTCTGTGGCCTGGAACACTTAATTTTTGAAACGAGGCTTGCGAAACACAAAAAAGCCACAATGAGCCTTATCACGGGCGCAGCGAGTTCGATGAGGAGAAGTGCTCAAACATTAAACAAAGAACCATAAGGGGGATTATCATTAGACTTTCATCAGTGTTTGTGTTCTTCTTGCACTTTTGTTTCATTTGAGTGAGTTGAGTGAGTTGTTATAGATCAAATCGTTGAAAATTAATTTTTTTATTTTGCTTGTTGGCGGGACACCAACCGATGGCGACTGACCTATTGTGACAAGTGCGTCGAAGAAAAGAAATGAAAGTACTTCACCATCTCTCTGCGACAATGTATTCTGTTGAGTCTGCGTTGGTGAAAATATTTAGTAATGGGAGCCTTTACTGAGAGCAGAGACTTTAGCAGCATGCAGTCCAAGTTCTGCAGTGTTGAGTATGTTCCCTGAGTACGAGTATCGACTATAGCTGGTCTGGATAGTGTACATGGAGACTAGAGGACTCCAGCCGGTTGATGTGTGGTTAATCTATGTGACTAATCTATCGTGCACTTCATGTGCACCAAATGCCATCATGCCAATAGAATGGGCTTATGGGGAGGCAACATTCAGGAGATTAGCCTCAACTAAAGATCAAAATGCAAGTCTTTGTAGAAGCCATTTTGTGATGGATCCAAGGATTCGCTTTTTAAAAGTGTACAATAGGCAAGAAATAAATATATAAAAATATATATATATGTATAATGTAATTAGACTATAAGCTGACGGGTGATGTATATGGTGTACAGCCGCCAGCGAGGCGTACGTGACGTTGGCCACCAATGACGCGTACGGCCTCGGTGCCTTAGTTCTCAGCCAATCACTGCGCATCACTGGGACCAGCCGGAAGCTCGTCGTCATGATTACCGCCCAGGTCTCGCAGTCAATGAGGTACGTATAATAGGCCCGGAGGGGGGATCAAGAATTTTTAGACAAAGTTTTCAGCGGAATATCATTTGAGGTCGAAACAATTGATGGTTTTCATGAGAAATTCATTTTCACACATCTTTATTTTGTGAATTCGCACAAGAGTCATATGTTAAATTATTAACATATGCAGAGTCATAGACATATTGTGAGGCTTTCAATGAGAGCTGCCATGACGGTATTTATACCAGTGTGACGTCACGTGAAATATTCGCATGGGAACAAGTTATTTTAACAAGATGTGTTTTGTGAACCCTGCAATCATTGCAAATATTTTCATCACCATCATATCAATATTTGAATTAAAAATATATGGATACCCTGTATATGGTAATATTAATTCCTTTCGATGTGTTTCCGCTGCCGCAGGGACCAGCTGGTCGGCGCGTTTGATGCGGTGGTGGAGGTGGACATCCTCGACAGCGGTGACTCTGAGAACCTCGCGCTGCTGACCCGCCCTGACCTCGGTCTGACCTTCACCAAGCTGCACTGCTGGCGCCTCACGCAGTACACCAAGTGTGTCTTCATGGACGCCGACACCCTCGTGAGCGCCTCATTCGGCGTGACCTGATTAAAATTAACCAAAATACCGGTCCTGCAAAATATGAATCAAATTACGTTGACAGCTCTTATGTTATGCGATTATCATCGCTCAACTCAGTAACAGTATGTCGAATAATGTGCTGTTATTGAGTGAATTATTTGACTGGTTTATTTATGGGACGTGGTGCCACAGTTGATAGAAGTTTATATTTGTTACGCGTTGTGTGAGCGCAGGTGCTGCAGAACATAGACGATCTGTTTGACTGCGACGAGCTTGCCGCTGCGCCGGACGTGGGCTGGCCCGACTGCTTCAACTCGGGGGTCTTTGTATTTGTGCCCTCCCCCCAGACCTACGCCTCCCTTCTCTGCTTCGCCGTCTCTCACGGCAGCTTCGACGGTCTGAACCAGTGGGAAAAAATGAGATAAAAGTGAATTAATGTCAGTAGAACCACTTTAATGAATCATGTAGCCAATCATAGCCTTTTAAAGGATACGCAAAAAAGAATGCGCTGATTTGACAGATTTAAGAACCTATGAGTTACGTTTCATGCTGATTTATTATTTGAAATCAGGTTAACTATTTGTTTACTGCAATTGACCCCCAGTCGGATGTTTTAGTTAAATTGCACTTTGGGACTTTGGGACTTTGCGACTTTGGGACTTTGCTTAGCAAAGCATCCACTCCAGCCTCCTCCTCGACAAGCAGCGACCCTCGACGAGTCTGTCTGGCATGGCGCTATTTTGAAGCATTTTTTTATCGTTTTTCTTCACTATAATGCAGCAAAACCAATGTATTAAGATGTTTCAGTCTAAATATCAGCCGCAGTTGACTCCACTGTTACAATGTGTGAAATAGTCATTCCTAATTGTGTGTCAGGGGGGGATCAGGGCCTCCTGAACCAGTACTTCAGTGATTGGTCAGCTCAAGGGCGGAACCGTCGGCTGCCCTTCACCTACAACACCGTCGCGCACACTTTCTACAGCTACGCACCCGCCTTCAAACAGTGAGTCACATTTAGCTTGTTTAGTTTGTACATAGCATCTAGTTTGTACATAGCATCTAGTTTGTACATAGCATCTAGTTTGTACATAGCATCTAGTTTGTACATAGCATCTAGCTTACTTGGCATTTAGTCGGCTTAGGTTAATTTTGTCGTCTTTTTATTTGATTTTTGGAAACTATTAATTTTTTTGGTTAAAAGGAACAGAGAAAGGAACAAATGAAGGAACAAATAAGAACAAAAGAAGAGGTTTTTTCTGCAAGAGTTGCAGAAAAAAACACTTTGCGGATATGATTGTGCAGAGAAAGTAGAATTGGTTGAACATTATAATGAGAGGAGAGGGATTGATGTGAGAAATACTGGAGGGAAGAATGGAAGGCCATAGGACGAGGAGAAGGAAAAGAATTGGAATAATAAATGAATTATGATAAAGAAAATCGTATCGTAAAACGTGAAGAGAATCGCCGAGGATCGCAGGGTGTTTAAAGGTTGGCTGCCAGGACCTGCTGTCCGCAGCAGTGCACTGGAGAGACTGAGATTATTTATTTGTAGCCCACTAGGCCATTGTGCCAAGTGTCGCTGGCTGATAAGGATCTGTCAGAATAATTTTTTATTTGTGCTGCAGTTCATCTATCACAGTCTTGACACTTTTGTTACAGATTCGGACAGAACGTCAAGGTTGTGCACTTCATCGGTGCTGTGAAGCCTTGGCACGCCGCCGGTCAGTCCCTAGGCGGCGCCAGCGGTCAGCAGCCGACGGACTTCCTCCAGCTGTGGTGGAGAGTGTTCATGGATAAAGTGCACCACCGCCTCAATGACGCACTGGTCAGTACCCCGGGGCAAAACTAACGAATGTGTCTTTTGAATAAATGCATCATATGCTAATTTCAAGACGGGAAATTCGCATATGATGCGAATAGAGAAGTTCAATATGAAATTGGATTTTGATCTTACATCCAAACCTTGGTAACCAATCACATCGCTTGAAATAGATCTTGGATGTAAATCTAACTGCGCTTATTGGCTGATGACGAAAAGATTTCAGGTCACGATTTAAACTCTCTATTGAATGGCCTAGTATTATAAGAGTAATTGATGATACATGAGGCAACCCCCCATTATATTGTTCTTTTTTTGACCTCGGCATCATGGCACTTTTTAACTGATTTCTTGAAACATAATCTTTAGCAGAAATGAATTATTGTAATGGAACGATTGCGGGCAGAGGATTAACATTTGCTTTAAAGTTTAGACCTCATAAGGAATACCAAGTAGTAAATGTGGTGTTTATGTATGTATAGAATAATTTAAATTGTTCTGTTATAGAAAACACTCATTGATGAATGATTTTATAGAATTACAAAAAAATTAATTATCACATTGACTATTATTATTCGATCTTGCAGAAGACGTTTGTTGCGGAGGCCCGTGGTCCCGACGCGACCCCCCCCTCTCTCCCCGGGGGGGGCACGGGGCCCAATCTAAACGTCGTGAGCAAGCATCATATGGACGATGGACAGCGCCAGTACAACTGGGAACGAGGTCAGTGTGTGACCAATCAGAATGCGTGCTTTATTGACTTTTGTAGCTAATCAAATCATGTGAATTTGGACCGGAAAGTCAATTTTGACAAGTAGATATGATTATGATCGAGGCGAGAAGTTTTATTTGAATGGCTGCAATGATGTGGGCTGTCTCCGTAATCGTTTTGGTATATCATCAATGTTTCCTTTAGAAGCTGCGCGTGCACAAAAACATTGACGATAAACATTGCACATGATAATTTTTAAAGTAAAAAAAACATGACAGTTTTGCTGCATGTAATTTAGGCGCATGTAGCAAATCGGCAAAACTCACAAAAATCACATGTTCTAAAATAAAGCTGCAGAAGCTATATATAATAGTCTATCCTCAAAAACGTCAAAATAAGTGCAGAAAAATTTCTGAAAAGCAAAACTGTTAAAATAACATGCAGCTAAATTGGATGTCTTACACTATTATTAAATATTTCTCCTTGTCGCCCCCTGCCCCCAGGTCAGATCGACTACCTTGGAGCCGACTCCTTTGAGAACATCCTCCGTCAACTCGACAAAAAGATTGTCCCTCCCTCGACCAATGGCCACAGCCCGACGGACAAGGCTCCGCCTAAAGGCCCCCCGCCGTCCAATGAGCAACGAGCGCGGGAGCTCAAGCAGCAGGCCCCCGGTCTGTCTACGGATCGGGCCCTAGACAAGGCCCCTCCCCATCACGTGCACAGGACCACCGTGTCCCTTCCGAGGCGCGTGTACAACGAGTTCGCAGGGATCAAGACCCTTCCTGTTCCGCGCGGAACTGTGAGACCAAAGTCAGCGGATACCGCCACGGCCAAGTCGCCGACCGGCGCACCGGCTCAAGGCTTTCCAGGCGGTACGTCTCTCGGAAAACAAGCAACGCTTGGTGTTGCGTCTCCCGTGAAAGAGGCTCCTGGTGTTACGGCTCCCTGCTTGACTACCAGCATCACGGTGGAGGCTCCCGAGCAGAAGATCTACGCAGCGGTTCCCTTGGGAAGAGAACCGGGTGGTGCGGCAGCCCCCCCGCATGGATGTGAGGCTCATGTGCCTCTTTCATATGAATCTCATAGTTCGGCGATACATGGAGGAGTGTTTCAAGGCTTCAACATCCACGGTGGCATCACGGCATTGCCACTATCGCCAGGCCCTCAAGGTGACATTTCGACATCACCACCCACACAAGCCCCCCAAGCTGATATTTCGACATGGCCACCAGCGCAGACCGGCCATCAAGAGGTTTCGCATCAGAAATTTGCCCCGGAATCCCCTCAGCACCCCCCAGTTTCGTCCCCCCCCGGCAAGCCAGGCCACGCCGGCGCTTCGTCAAAATTTCAGCGAGCGCACACGCTCGCGTACCCTGGGGAGGAAAGCCACGGGTCGGCGGAGGCGAAGCCGGATTACTCGTCCCCAGGCTTCGAGGCGTCAACTTCGAGATCTGCTTTCGAGAGCCACGCATCCAGAGCGCATCATCCGCCACCGGCGGCGGATCCTTCAAGCCCGCCACGCTCCGGTTTCAAATCCCAAGGCGAGAGCTCTGCTTTTAGTTCGTTTGGTGGAGCGGTGGGATCCCCCAAGTCCCCCTCAGCAACATCATCAGCAACAGCAGCAACATCAGCAGCAGCAACAGCAGCTGCGGCTCCTTCACTGAGTCCACGCGCTGCCGCTGAGGTGTCCTTTGGAAAATCATCATCGTCGTCCGCGTCGTATGAGTTTCCATCAAGTGGTTCCGCTTCGGCTGCTTTCGAAGGCGCGAGTGTCAAAGGAGCCGCTTCGGCAGAGCCGGAGGTGTATCCGGCTGAGCCGACATCACCGAAGGGTGCGGCTTCCGCCGCTGTACCGCCTCCATCAAAAGCTGTGCCGAGTGCGAAGAAACCTGCTGGCAGGAGGGGCAAGAAATAAACTTTGAAACAGATGCGCCGATGATTCAGTTATGCGAATCTTTCTTAAGCATATTAACGGTCAACCGGTCACTTTAAGATTCTGATTGGCTGTTGTTAGAGCTTAGTTTTATTATAAAAGATAAACTGTTGATAATGGCATATAGTGCTTTCTGTCTTGATTTGCTTTAACTAATGCTGAATTATTTAAAGTTCTGTTCAATTGCTCCGGAGAGAGATTCCAAAAATTCATATAAAAAAATTGCATGGACATTTGATTTTGGTGCAGTTATTCATAATTGCAATTACTCAGCATACTAAGATGACTGTTTCATTTAATTTCAACTCGGTCATAGCTAATCTGTACAAGCTTCGTTGACAATGGAATTTTTTAAAGCCTTCGCTGGATTCATTTAAGCCATATTCGACTTCTGCACTTTTGCAGCCGACGAGCAGCAGTTTATGGTACTCTTGTTGCAGGCCTGTAGTTGTTAGACGTTAATGCTGCTGTTTTTTTTAATACAATTTTTGCTTGCCCACTGATGCTTTATAGTGCCTTGTTTGTTTTATATTTGACGCTATTAAATTTTGTGCAATATTAATTGTAGGTAACCAACGTGATCTTTAACGCTGTAGTATGGCTTTATCTAGCAGCGAGCGATTTACAGCCAAGATTTAGAGTAGAACCTGACGGTAGCGGATTTGATTTTTAGATGTTAACAGCTGCATGCATAACGTTGGTAGAGATTGCTTCTATGATATATTGTTATGGAAAGAAAAAGAGCATGCCTTGAATATTGATTTGTATTATGCTTTATATTGTTCACCGTTTTATGCGTCAGTAACTAAACAATCACATACAAAAGTACAAAATGGAAATCCCTCCACCTTACACGTTGGATCCATTTGTTGCTTATTTAGATCGTTCATTGCAAAGATTTTTCTTTCAAATGCAAAGATAATTAAGGAAAAAATAAATAAATGAAGGTATTGGACAATGAAGTCAAACAATACATAAAAACAAAGCTTTATTAGAAGATGACGACTGAATTATAATTTACACTCGAATCAATATCGGCTACAGTAATACACTCAAACTTAATGATGCGCAGTATAACGAATACACTTCATACTGTAGTGTAGAAGATACAAGAAGCAGGATTGTTTTTCAACTACAAAAAGCTGCTAACCAAATAACTTAATCGAATAAAAATTATAGATCGCATTTTATCCACCAGTTTTAGTAATACCGTGGTCAAAATTGGTGATACTGTGTCATTGCTTTCGTATTTACAAGTCAAAAACTGTGTTTTCCAGTGTCAATATTATCCTAATAGATATCCAATTCTTCTAGCATGAAATCCATTTCGACACTTCACGAAATTTGAGCTAAATTTTTTATAGTAGCAGTGTTCCTTAAGGACATGATTCCAATGCAAAATGTCAGCATTATAAAGTCGTTTGTTCTAGTCTCAAATTTACAATATTGTACAAATACACTTCTGCAGCTATGCGTTGCAGTCTGAAAAAATGTCAAAATATTACATAGTACCACTGATCATCCCGTTCTTGCATTCGTATTCACGTATGCCTTCCTACAATCAAATTCAATAAAGCTAATAATTAAGGACCTTAGAAAAATACAGAGAACTTAGCAACGCTCTTAAATATCAAAGAAATTAAAATTCGCTTCTTTATATTACTATATTTAATATATAATTATTCGTACGATTTCGTTAAATACATTCTTGAAAATATTATTTGAAACTGCTGTAAATTCAAAGAATTCGAGTCAAACTTGCTCAAATTTGTCTTAACTAAAGTAGGTAGACATAAATTGTTGCTAATGAAGAAAAAAGCATGCGCAGATATAGAATTTTCAAGATTTACTGGATTAGAATTACATTTTATGCGAAAATACTTGATAAATGGTACAATATCAAATTTCATGCCGAACAACGAACGAAATGCAACACACTAGTATAACTAGCAAAAGTGATTTCGTGCCAAAAAATTGTTGCGCTTTTCTAAGGTCCTTACTCAAAATGTCTCCGTACAACATCCATATTTGTATCAGCATTCACGGCTCACTGCTATATTACGTCCATAATGCTATATCAGAAAAAGATCGACAAAAATAACAAGCTCAAAGCAACCTAAAGCCCCGACCCACTTCAGTGGCCAAGCCGGGGCCTCGCGGCCATTACGTATTTCCCGACGGCACGATATTTCTCGGGACACCCTGTCCGCGCGGCGTGAAATTAGCAGCATCGTGGCGCAGCGTCGTTGCTTGCGAACCACCGTGTCTCGGCGGCGGGGTGCTGCGACACTGAGGGGCACCCTGTGGCGTCAAACTCTGAGCGTTGAGACCGCCGCAGTTTCTTGGGTCTGGGTTATCTGAGGCACCAGAGCGAAGGGTCTGTGCCGAGCCCGTCAAAGCGGCCGAGGCTTGTCTCGAGTCCTGCTTGTTGCGCTGCGAACGACCATTTGACTGCTGCTTTCTCTCCCTGCAAGAAACATAACTATATTTAGCCCTGATAAAACATGCGTAGCATTGCGCCTGCTGCTTCTAAAAAAGGTGTAGTGTAACTGCTCAGCATTCAAGTATCGCGTAGGCCTACTCCATCGACGATTTTCACTCGTAAAACATGTACAATCTGCATCTGATCATAATATCTGAAGCTCTATGCCTGCTGTACTTATCCCTGATATTAGTAACAATAAATAATATAATGTATCTGTCACGCCATATGTTAGATTCGCAGTATATTATTTACTATTCGAAGGTAAGAGGCAAGCACAGTACGTAATTCATTTAATATTCAGATAATTAGCCCAATAAAACAAAAACTCTCAAACAAAAAGAAGAAAAGCTGTCAATCAAACCTTGCTCCGCCCCCCGGTGCATTTCCGGGGGCAGGGGAACTGTTGGCCGAGCCTAGGATACGCGCCCGAGCCTCGGCATACGCTGCCTCTCGCTCCTCGAGACTCCTGATTGGACGGCTCTGCGACCTACATTCAACCAATCAGGATGTCAGTCATGTTTCTGCTTTGTGGGTGCAACAATCAAAAACCAAATGGGTAAAATTATTATAAATCAAAAATATCCTTAATAGAACAAACTAATTAATATAACAAAATCTCAGCAAATTACTCAAAAACGCAATTTCTTCAAGCCATAAGTATAAGCCCTCTAGAAGGTCTAGCGATCATGACCAAATTATATTTGACCTGCTCAATAGTGCTAGAAATGACACTGTATAAAAAACGTTCAAGTCATTATAAGTAATATTACCCGTCGCCAGAGGTCGTCAGGCTGGGGTCAGAGTTAGGGTGACGGCGCAATATTTGGACCGGACCCTGGTGCGGTCTGCTTCTGGGCCCAGCCGTTGACTGAAGGGAAGCTGCAGTCTGCGCTCCCGCTTGATTGTTACTGCCAGCCAGGAAACAAACAATGGACATAACAGTCTAAATACTTTCAGTCATAATGTCAATGGTCTTTAAAATTAAAACTGAGCAGACGCTTCCAATGTTAATATATCTAATAGAAACATAATATATTGGAAACACAATGTTTTTTTTTGTAGACCAGCAATTAAAAAAGAATGAAATAGCTCCACTTAATCAGCTTACTATTCAAAGTAAGCGTACAGAAGAAGTAGAAGCGTACCTGGCATGCGATCCAGTCGATATTGTGAGAAGAGTACCCGTCGGTTCTTTCCGCCTATCCAACTCCTGTAAGGAAGATTCATAACAGAATTATGACACAATGCAAGCATAGCTCCCACTTGCATACTATAAAGACTGATTGAAGCAAAAGATTACACGATAAAACACGACTATAAGTATAAATTCTAAACCGTTACAACGTTATTATATCTTATGAATAAGTTTTTCATCATGTTGATGATTATAACTTTCATTATGCCTTTAATAAAACGTTATGAGCCTACAGAATAATAAATGACTGTGGATTATATCGAATATTTTATACCGTACTAACTTTCTATTAACCAGGTATAAATTTAAAATCAACTGCAACAATATTATTTCTAATGCTTTCGAACAATCGCATTAAGATCCATTATGTTATGCTATATGTCATACAGGCGATCAATCCGAAAGTTCGATCACCTATGTAATGAGCGATAATAAGGTATATTCAATCATTTCTTATTAATCACGATATAATCAAGCATTCAATTCCTTTCTAATCTCACCGAGCAATTCTCCAGCTCCTCCCATGTCATGACAACTGGCGATCTGGTCGCAGCCATCTACGTTTCTCTACCCCTAACTCTCTAGGGAATTCCCGACACAAGTTTCTTGAATGAATTATTATTCAGTTTCTATATTTTTTATATTTTTTATATGAGCGTCACTGATACCACTCAGCGCGAAAGTAAAAACTATTTTAAAATATTCATAAAATATTCATAAAATAAGCCCGACGGATTTTTTGGGAGTTTTGGTTTGATGTGGCATAAACATTAATGCGAATTTAATCCCTATTAAAGCTTGTGCAAAACCAAACCAAATAAAAGACATTGTTTATTATAGCGCGAGTTGTGGAGTAATTGCCTAACATTTTGTACGGTACTTGTTAAAAGTAGCCAAACCAGTTTACAGATAAAATAATTAGGCTTATCCGTAAGAAAACTAGTTTAGAATACGATGTTGAAAATTGGTTTGAAAACCCGTTGTAAGGGGTTTAAAAATGGTTAAAGCTGGCCCCAGTTTAAACGGAATAATATTATGAAAAATATTAGGCAATTTAGGCTCCATACAGTACATTTTTTCGAGGCGTTTATAATCTGTGAACAAGAGACAAGTGACAACCAATCTGATAAGTATATTTATGTCGATTTGTGTCAGGTGAGCCAACCGCTCCAGCTATGATTTTAAACAAATACGCTTTAAATCGCTAACCGGAGAGATATGAAAGACATCATACAAGTTTTTTGAACTCAAATAAACCGCAATTATTATAGAAGATATCAGTTCTGGATGACTTGTAATTAATTCAAATACAAATATTAATAGCCTGCATGAAATACGCATAATTAGTTAAGGCAGTGATAGTCCTCAGACAACAACAAAACCAAACGGCAAACTATCAATATATTATGTCAAATAAAAAAATGCATTGCTTACTCTCATCGAAATTATATGCACCGCAGCACCGCTACACTTTAATTATCAGTTAATTATTCCCATACAACAAAAGAAATGGTAGCATATTTTCGTATTATCATTTTGTATTATGCATTGATAGATATTGCATATGGCAGTATATGTTATCTCGACTGCATTTTACAAACAATAAAAAATCCAAGTAATGTATTTAATGCTAACGAACATGATACATAATACACGACGCATACAATATCCTGTATATTTAAAAACACACATTAACATTATCAGTCCACCGGTTAAAATGCGAGAAAATGGTGCCAAAACACAATACGCAAGATCGATGGTTGTTAAAAATAGAAAGTCTTAAAAAGATAGCAATTTCGTACTTCAACATTAAAATGTAAGCCGATGTCGCAAGCTGGAGCTGACAAACATTACAAATTGAAGGGTCAGACCACCCACCCCTCTCTCAGCATTGCGATACTGTTGTCTAATAGGTCAGACCCAATTGTTTAGTCTTAAGCACCCCCCAGGAACGCTATCTTCACCAAATGTACACATTTTAAATTTATGCCCAAAGACGTTTCGTTCGATGTGCCACCCAAAAAAATGCTGCTTTGAGATAGTCCATATTTTGAGATATCTATTTTTAGCTCTGTCGACCTCTTCTATTTATAAAAACAATCCAGGATGTGTCTCTATTTTATAGAGGTTTCCTTTATAAACCAACTACACCTTTATATACAACAGAGGGATGCATAAAGTGAAAACACAGACTAAAACTAAGTCACTGTATAATAACAGTGCTTCACTGACCCATCGCATAATGGAATAACCACCGGTACATATAAAACAAAGATGCAACGTTTACACAAGGTAGATGAAGGCTCCATGAAGATGTTGTTGAGTAAGGATGACGTCATGCGTTAGCTGCAGCATGTGACGTCAGTATCTGGGCGTGACAAGGGGCGGGGGAGGCACAATGTACTGACCGCCCACTGTAATAGATAACAGTTGAATTAGTCTTTCAAAG
Source organism: Chamaedrilus cognettii (assembly GCA_034695025.1). Taxonomy (NCBI): domain Eukaryota; kingdom Metazoa; phylum Annelida; class Clitellata; order Enchytraeida; family Enchytraeidae; genus Chamaedrilus; species Chamaedrilus cognettii. The sequence continues at coordinate 24,044 of JAQIWG010001021.1, forward strand.
CCAAAGCTTTGATCTTAGTTAGAAATAGTTTGATAGAAATAGTTCAGAAAACGAATAAATGAAGACAAACAAAATATTGATTAAAATACGTCATTGGCTTTGCTGCATTATAGTGAAGAAAAATGATGAAAAGTGCTTTAATACAGCGCCATGCCAGACAGATTCGTCGAGGCTCGCTGCATGTCGAGGAGGAGGTACAATGCAACGAACCATGGATAATGATTCGCCAGGTCCCAGGACTGGCGAGCTGTGACACACCCTCAAGCTAACGTATTCTCTATTTCAGAATCTAGTTTATTGTCGCCATCTACCAATTAAACAGTTAACTCTTTATCGGCCGCACGTCTAGGATTCGATGCTGGCGAATCAGTGTAGTAATACAACGATCAGTATTAATACAGATTTACATATTGTAAATTATTCTACTAACCAGGATAGGGCATGAAGGCTGATGAGTGCGCTGCTAGCCCCATCTGTTGGTACCCGACAGGCAGGGGGGGTAGCTGATGGTAAAGGGCGTACCCGCACCCATTTCTACCCGCTCCCAGATTCTCAGTTCCCTCTCCGCACTTTCCGTCAAAGCTGGAATGCTGTTTCCAATCGGCGGGGGGCAGCAGGCACGGCTGAGCCGAGGGGTATCCAGGACCCTGGCATATGGGGGAATGTTCGAAATTAAATTAGGATTAGGTATAAGAATCGTAAAAAGCAATCGAGGTAAAGTAGTATCTATATTGACCTTAATTTAATCAAAATTAATGTTTTTAATTAAAGTTGATTTCTGTCATAGGCGTCACTGTTAACAGGAAGCATCCCTGTGTGGTAATTTTATTCTAACCTTAGCAACGTAAGGCCAAGAACCAAAGGGTCACAAAACTAGGACTCTTCAGACTTTGAACTAAATTACACCTAATTTCGTCACTTCCATTACTGCTGCAGTCAAACGGCTGATGTTCTATCAATTAAGAAAGATAGCATATAAATTTCTACAATGCAAATATCAGTGAGCGATTAAATTAATACAAAAATAAAATAATTGTAAAATAAAAATGCGTTCACCTGGAGATAGAACGGTGAGCAGTATTGAGGATAAATGCTGGATGTGGGAGGAGCCACGGAGGACCAATGGGAGAGCGGAGCATTCTTTCCGCCACTTATTTCCACGCCCCCAACTTGTAGGCTTGAGCCCGTCGTCACAGCATCACCACTGACGGCTTGATTGGGACAGCAGGATGTCGAACTGCTGCCATCTGGCGAATTGCACTAAACAAGAAATACACAATATTCTATTACAGCGTCGGAATGAAATTGCGGGTTGCGAGATATAAAATATAAAATAATCGATAAACGTCCACAAACGTGCGGGCGAAAGTCGTGTAGTAGAAAATCATAAAAAAAGGACTAATTAAAATCTTAGGTATATTTGCAGATAATAATTCTCTCTCAGGAGTTGTCAGAGATTTGCGGTGCGATTAATTTATCTCAGCTAATATGTGGAACAAAGTAAATTTTGACGAACTAATTTTGACGAGGCATTTTTGCGAGCTCATTAATATGTTCCAACCATAATTATTACCGAGTTGCATTTACCTCAGTTTTGTTGTCGGAGCATTGGCTTCCCTCCGCGGTGCACGCAGGGGTCAAAGCGCATGACCAGGGGGTCAGCGCGGCCCCCGCTGGACTGCAAGCGATCGCCAGGGGGAACTGGGGGGCGGGCGGCGGCGGTGGTGGGAAAATGGCGTAGGGTGTGTTGCTGCAGTAGTAGCCAGCTGGAAGTAGATAGGAATGACTCGTCTGCAAAATTAATGGAAATGTTTCAAAGTCTTCGACTATCTTGTTCTAAATTATCCCTAGATCGTAGTTCCTGACAAATATATCTGCTGCTCAAATTATAAATTGCATCATTTTAGAAAAGAAACACAAGATATATGAAGTGTTCATTTGCGTCAAGTGCTACTCATAAAAAAAGGGTGTAAAGAACATTTAAGATGCGATTCAGATTATAGCGGTTCTTATTTACTATAGCGATCAGATCTAATAAGCATGAGTGTCAACCGTGACCAGAGCACCAAGGTAAATTTGATTCACAGTACTTTCAAACCCTTAACCATACTTATAATTGAAGTCGCGATTAAAAAAGGGTTCACTGCATACCATGAAAGCATCCTGAGAGGGAAGAGAGGCACAAGAGCTTGCAAACGAACCGACTCCTGAACCGTACTGGCTCCCCATGACGTCATAGACCTACAGCAACACAGCGTATAACAGGATTAGATATCGGATATGGAAAATAATGATTGATAGTTGACGGAATTTGGATAGGCCATGGAATAGCTGTGATAGCCTACGTCAGTTAACTCGATTCATTAAATGGTCATAATCTAGGCTTATAGTAATACGGAATATTGATTCATAATACGACATTGATAAATTTTAAAATTCTCAACGTTACAATGTACGAAGCGGTTAGTTAGCAGTTACTTGCAAAATTCATAAATTATACAAAAATCACACATGACACAGGATGTAGCTGGTGCATAGAAGCCAAAAGTTAATCATATTTAGTAACAATAATTAATTTTAGAGTCCGTTTCGGCGTCTAGTGACGTCATTGGAGACCTAAACTCACTCACCAGCGGATAGGAGGCGGGATGTAGTCCGGCAGCTAGAAGCTGCATGTTGACGTGTTTGACGAGCAGATTGTTTCGTCCATTTTGAAGGAGCTGCTCCTTGAGGTGCTGGGGGGGGTGGAGGTACTTGCAGGGGGGATCCGTGCGCTGACACTTGCCCTGCACGAAAACACGCCCAAACACAATCCTAACAACAGACAATAAAATCAATCTTACTTGATACTACTTGTAATATTACTTGTATAATATCGTGAAAATATTTGTACAATTTAAATTATTCTTTTAATGTCAGACGCTCGATGATTGGAGAATTATTATTATGGGGCGTGGCCTGACTTCTGTGATGTCATATAGGCAATGGGCCAAATGAAATTAAACTCCTAAAGCAACAAAAACCACAAGTGACAGTTTGTAGGCTATGTAAGGCAGGGTCAACTAACTTGCCTGTCTGTATTTTGGAACAAGCTTCACTGCTTACAATAACTAGAGATAAATAAAAGAATAACGTTACTGAAATAGAGGCAGACACGTGCCGGCCCACCTACACCCTCCCATCCCTGTACCT